>DWHU01002214.1:0-10416 GCA_018247975.1 Parides photinus
ACCCGCACTTGGCCAGCGTGGTGGATTATGGCCAAAACTCTCTCCATTAGGAGAGAAGACCCCGTGTCCCAACAGTGAGAACATTCAGTGGGTTATAAAAAAAAATATTATTTTATTGCAAATTATTTATTTAATGTCTGATAGTCACAATTATCTATCAGTACCAAACAATTCCAACAAGAGTTTGTTGTTGGGAGTATTCAATAGATGGCGCTGTCTTAACTGTATCGACGTTTTATATTAGCTATAATTTAATATCATACCACCATGTGTTGCTAAAGCTAAAGTATAAGTTAAATTTATATAGTAGTTAACGCAACACAGTGAAATGTAATGTTCTTACTTTTTAATTTTTGGTGTTTGCATAGCCGGCCATGTTTTACTCAGACTGTAAATTAAACTCAAATTATAGGAAAGGTAATACTATCACTATTTATTTTTACAAATGGCATCTGATAAAAAGCATGGTGGTCCATGACTGATATTCTTCTAACTTGCTCCGTAAATAGTTTACTATAATGTAATATAACAAAAACTATAGCCACAGCAATGCATGGCCAGATCTGCTAGTACATACATATGTACATATAATGCATATATTTACCTATGTATAATGTAACTAAATTATAATTTTTCCGATATATCTTTGCACGTTTTTTTCTTGTAAAAACATTTTGTTGTCCCAAACAACTTTTTTTTTAAATATATGGATTATTTACATTAAAAATAATTTTCGAATATCGCCGTTAGTTGAACCGGGCCAACAAGGATATAAAATTTCGCGAAGCGATTAATTCTACTACATCGAACTCCAATTTCGGTAAATGTAACTTTTACTGACTATATTTTTTGACAGTTTCGAGTATTTTAATATAAATATAAAAATGTATTATTACCTCGAGCGCAACAATAAAATGCCCGTCACTTCTCGTTGAATTCAATAACGCAAAGTTTCGAGTCCAATGCTGCTTTTATTCTTTTCCACAAGTACACACACGTTACAAATTGCAACGAGCTACGGCCCACAATAAGAGATTGTAGTGAAAGGTCGTGTTACGAGAATGAAATGGTAGTGGAACAAAACTGGTTCCAAAGCCTCAGAATGCAAGTAACTGGATAAAAACATTGCCCTGGGACAAACCAGTCGCCAAGCTTTACACTTATAGAGACATACGTTAAAAGAACGTTTAAAAGGACCTTCGATGTAACATCAGATGTTATAATACTCTTAATAATGAAATCCTTAATAAAGTAGATTTGTTACTTTATTGTGAATATTTCATAACATTGTTTGTCTTTTTAAGTTCATTATCCTATTTAAATTTTCTCACGTTATAGTTGTAAAACATAACATTGTTTACACAGCGATAGAAATTAGCCTCTAAACGGAAGTTATTTGGCGTAACTCAGCCAGCACATTTCAATACTATCGTCCATGTCATCGGCAGCACATCTGGGTCGACCGGACATCGAATTTCTACAACCCACGCAGCATACAACTAAAAGTCAACCTCTATAAATCACAAACATGTTTCGTACTATTCAACAACATTCGATTTTGGCCATATACATACGTGGGAGGAACCCCTGTTTAATAATATTGGTATCTAATACATAGTTTTTTACAATATACAATAACATTCATAAATATAAATTGTCGTTATTTTTCAAATCCTGCTATTTATTTGATCAATAACAATATCTACTGTCTGCTTTTAGAAAAAATTACCCAAAATTAAATTACATACCTTGTAAAATAATGAACACAATCAATTAATATATGAATAAAATCAATTAACCCATAAAAGTGTTAAAATATTAAACATAAAAGTATCAATAATAGTACATACTTAATATATCTACTATATTACTAGTTCTACTTCGGATAATCTTTAAATAAGAAAATCGTTCACTTCTCAGATGGAGCAAGTACCCTTAGTATTATTAATAAAGTAACCTAAGTATTATAAATAAAGGTATGTTACACATAAAAATTACAGCCTCCTTCTTGACTTAAATAAAAAAAAAACTATTACATATCTACGCTAATACACCTTGTGACTTAAATACCATCGATCTCTATTGCTTTAATTTCTGATTTTATTTGTCTGCTTCATATAATTTATTTATAAAGTGTTAAGATGAAATTTCTTATAACTTTCAATATATTTTTTCATTATCTATTTTCCTATATCGTAAAATACAATTAACTGAACTGTAAACTGTACACTTTAACAGATATAGGTTTTGATAAAATGACTGCTTAATATAAATCTTCTGCGCTAACACAGTACTCCCTTGTGAAATTAATTTGTTTATGTAAAATGTGTAGAAATGAAGAATAAAACTACGTCGATGGCGATTATTTTCAAGGTTTAGTCACAAATAGCAGCCTTACGTGTAACGGTAGTAGACGAAACTGGCTCTAAAGTCTGCCCACACTCCGCCTTTTCATCGAACACTATAACTGGTGCTGATTTGTCGATGTAATGATTTAAAGTAAATGCGATGTGGCATGGAATTAATTATAATTCTTATTGTAATGCTTTGTTCAAAGCGTTCTTTTAAAACAAATTATTAGCAATGCTAAAGCTCAGAAATACCTTTATAAGATATTATATCAGCCTGTCACTGTCCACTATTAACATGGGCCAAGTCATACCTTCGTTTGAGCTCGTCATGAGCTCTTGGAAGTGAACCTTCATTGATTATAATTACGAATTTAGCTCCTATGTATTTTATTCTGATAATTTTTTTTTACAGTATGCATCGGGACAAAAGGACGGATGTCGGTTCCTTCAAACCGCGACACCCACTACCGAAACCTCCGCGATCGCTTCACAAACTGCACTTATGTGGATGGAAACTTGGAGTTAACATGGTTACATAATGAGACGATGGATTTGTCCTTTCTAAAACACATCAGGGAAGTTACTGGATATGTACTCATTTCACACGTGAACGTGCGGCAAATTATCTTACCCCAACTCCAAATTATCCGCGGCCGGACGCTATTTAAGTTAAATGTAAGGGATGAAGAGTTTGCACTCATGGTCACCATGTCTTCGGCCTTCACTCTGGAGCTACCCGCGTTACGCGACGTACTTCGGGGAAGCGTTGGTATTTATAATAACTACAATCTCTGCCATGTGAAGACGATCAATTGGGATGAAATTATAACAGGAGTTAATGCAACTTATGTCTACGTATACACCTTTACCGCTCAGGAGAGAGAATGTCGTTGTCACCCTAGCTGTGAAGCCGGGTGTTGGGGAGATGGACCCGAAAACTGTCAAAAATTCTCGAAAACTAACTGTAGCCCTCAATGTGCACAGGGTCGTTGCTTTGGACCTAATCCCAGAGATTGCTGTAACACTTTCTGCGCCGGAGGCTGCACAGGACCTCTGCCAAGCCAGTGTTTAGCTTGTCGTAATTTTTACGACGAAGGCACATGCTCCCAGGAATGTCCACCCATGCAAATATACAATCCAACCAGTTATTCATGGGAACCTAATCCTAATGGAAAATATGCTTATGGTGCAACATGTGTGCGCAATTGTCCAGAGCATCTATTAAAAGATAACGGTGCATGCGTGAGAAGCTGTCCACCTAATAAAACAGCCGTTAATGGAGAGTGTATACCATGCAATGTAACATGCCCGAAGACTTGTCGAGCAGAGAAACCTATTCACTCTGGAAACATAGACAGTTTCAAAGACTGTACCATAATTGATGGCTCAATAGAAATATTGGAAATGACTTTTACAGGATTTCAACACATCAATCCCGATTATTCGTTTGGGGATCGATACCCTAAAATGGAGCCAGACAGTTTAGAAGTATTCAGTACAGTACGTGAAGTAACGGGCTACTTAAATGTGCAAGCACATCATCCTAATTTCACCAGTCTATCATACTTCAGAAATCTGGAAGTAATTGGAGGACGGCAAGTGGTCGAAAATCTTTTCGCTTCGTTATACATAGTCAAAACTTCGTTGCGATCGTTAGGGCTAAAATCCTTGAAAAGAGTCAATTCCGGGGCCATAGCTATAATGGAGAATAGATATCTCTGTTTTGCTGATAAAATTGCATGGAACAAACTTGGCAAATCCAAAGATCATAAACAAATAATACAAAAGAATGGTGACCCAAAAACTTGTGGTGAGTACAATTTATGATAAGCTTTGCGCATTGAGGATCCTCATATTAAAATTTTGTTATCATTCATCAAAGTTTTAAATATAGCAATTGCGATTTTATTCTCCTAATTTTATATTGTTTATAACTTGCAAGCGATATTATTTTATTACATATGTCATTTATTTTAATTTTGCTATGAACGATGTATTATTAACAATAACTAACTTAATAATTAGCAAAGCTAAATGTTGCTATGCGTTGAGTGTGGACATATGAGTACCATACTGGAGTACATTTTGTTTGTATGATTTAATATGTGTTTGTGCCTTCTCTGTCAAGCAGAAAGTGAAAATTTGGTGTGCGATGATCAATGTTCACCGGATGGATGTTGGGGTCCTGGACCTGAACAATGTCTTTCCTGCGAAAATTATAAGTTTGGCGAAACGTGCATACAGAATTGCAGTGTACTGCCGGGGTTGGTATTATGTATTAAATAATTTTTTAAAAAAATTATGACGGATGACAATTTTTTTTCAGAACTTGTTTCTGTTTTGTAAAATGTGTTTGTTAGTGTAACTTAATTGCTTCACACAAAAAATATTAATGCGTTGCGAATTTTTAAGAACTTAGTTCCCAAAATAAACTCTTATAAAAATTTTCAACTATCTCGAAGCGATTTTATTCAAAAAAAGAGGTGCACTTTTACATTAACTGTTATTGTAATGCAACCACCGAATCTGAGTGGATTTCAACAAATATGGCAAACTATTTAACATAACAAAACGGAATTATGTGTGGGTTGGCAACTCTTGCCGGTTCGTCGGCCTATCTTTGTTTCGTTCTCATTGTTAGATATTGTGGCAACAAAACATTACTTTGTTTTAACGAAATGATGTACATTTAAACATAAAAATATTAATTTCAGATTGTACCAAGCTAGTCCGAAAACGTGCAAGCAATGTCACAGCGAATGCATAGATGGATGCACAGGACCCAGTCGTGCTAACTGCACAAAATGCAAACATGTTCGCGACGGTCCATACTGCGTTGCAGAATGTCCAGACTCAAGATATGCTTCCGAAAATGGGACATGCCAACCTTGCCATTACAATTGTTATAAAGGATGCACTGGCCCTATGAACACAGTTGGTCCAGGCGGCTGCTTTTCGTGTAAAAAGGCTATTATTACCGTTGAAGCTACAGTCGAAAGTTGTTTAAAAGAAGACGAACCTTGCCCAGATGGTTATTATAATGAATGGGTAGGCAATGTCAAACTGTTAGAAGAAAAAGTTAAAGTAGTCTGTAGGAAATGCCACCCCTTATGTATTAAATGCACTGGTTTCGGAATACACGAACAAGTGTGCCAAGTCTGTAATGGATTTAAAAGAGGTGACCAATGTGAAGACGAATGTCCCACCGACCATTTCACTGATGAAGTTAACAGAATATGTACGCCCTGTCATCATGAATGCCGCGGTTGTGCTGGGCCTTCATCCACGGACTGTATCAAATGCCAAAATTTAAAAATATTCTTCAGCGACTCTGATATTATTGATCCCAATCAACCTTTTAACTGTACAGCAAATTGTCCTGATGATAAACCATACAAAATTTATTTCGACGATCTTTTACAAAATCCAATCGAAGAACCTTACTGTTCCGAATTAGCCAACGGTCCACCTAACATGGCTACTGCTAATATACCTACGGTATTAGTTATAATTTTAGTTTTGGCCTTTATCCTCATTATGATCCTCGGAATAATTGGGTACACGTGCAGGCAAAAAGCTAAAGCAAAGAAGGAAGCTGTCAAAATGACTATGGTATTAACTGGGTGTGAAGACAATGAACCTCTACGACCGACCAATGTTAAACCGAATTTGGCGAAACTCCGAATTGTAAAAGAAGCTGAACTTCGAAGAGGTGGTACTCTTGGTTACGGAGCATTCGGTGAAGTTTATAAAGGAGTTTGGGTACCTGAAGGTGAAAATGTTAAGATTCCTGTTGCTATTAAAGTACTTAAAGAAGGAACTGGCGCAAATAGCAGTAAAGAGTTTTTGGAAGAAGCGTACATAATGGCTAGCGTGGAACACCCAAATCTCCTCCAGTTATTAGCTGTTTGTATGACGAACCAAATGATGCTCATAACACAATTAATGCCACTTGGAAATTTGTTGGATTATGTCAGAACACACAAGGAAAAAATAGGATCAAAAGCATTTTTAAACTGGTGCACACAAATTGCTCGAGGTATGGCATATTTAGAGGAAAAACGATTGGTTCATAGAGACTTGGCCGCTCGTAACGTATTAGTCCAAACGCCAAACTGCGTAAAAATAACCGATTTCGGATTAGCTAAACTATTAGACATTAATGAAGACGAATATAAAGCTGCTGGTGGTAAGATGCCTATCAAATGGCTTGCTTTAGAATGCGTACTGCACAGGATATTTACTCATAAAAGTGATGTCTGGGCATTTGGCGTAACTATATGGGAGATATTGAGTTACGGGGCACGGCCGTATGCCAATATATCGGCTAGAGACGTTCCAGAATTAATAGAGAATGGGCTGAAATTGTCACAGCCTAATATATGTACATTAGATATTTACTGTGTTATGGTTTCCTGTTGGATGTTAGATGCTGATAGCAGACCAACCTTTAAACAACTAGCAGATACATTTGCAGAAATGGCTAGAGATCCTGGACGATACCTTGTGATCCCAGGAGACAAATTCATGCGTCTTCCATCCTATTCTACACAGGTACATAACTATTTTTAGAATTTTTTAATGTTACCGAAATAATTATAAGCCGGTTTTATTCTAAGTAAAGGTTTTTTTAAATATTTATCAAATATCGAAGCAACTAAATGTTCTTTATTAGAATGTTTGTTTCTTATAAACTTGACAACTTATTTACAGAACAGGTAAAATAGGATATTGATGGTAATTTTGACAGTTGATATCCATACATAAATTATTATTTTGTTCTAATTAGCTTAACATTTTGTTTTAATTTAAAAGTTTTTCCATCACCCTTGTGTTTAATTTTATACCGTTTAATATCATTCATATAAAAAAAATCCATATTTATTCCATTCCAGGATGAAAAAGAGTTAATAAGGAATCTCTCATCGGCCATGGAAGGACCCGAACCTTTAGTGGAAGCTGACGAATATTTGCAACCAAAAGTCAACGCCAGCTCTGGTACGGCACCTAAAACTTTCACAATTATTGCTGGAATCGAAACACATACCAATTCTCTAAAGCCATGTACTTCATCTTCGTGGAGTAATAATGTAGCCAGTCAGGAAGGCCCACCAAATGACGGTTCTGGCAAACCCGAGAGCTGGGATCAGGATCTACTTCGATATAATCAAGCAAACTCCGATGGCGAATTGAGACATTACTTTAATAATCGTGTAAGTGCGTCTGAAGGCTCTAATTCTAGATATTGCAGTGACCCAATGAAGCGAGATTGCTTGGACTGCAGTTTCGATACAATGTCCAAAATTAAAGAAGCCCAAGTCGGTAATCTAAAACTTAACTTGCCTTTAGACGAGGATGACTATCTAATGCCTTCACCGCAACACAACCAAAATGCGTCCACATACATGGATTTAATTGGGGAAATTGGGGAGGAACAAGATGTTCAGGACTTACGTTATATTAGTTATGTTAATTCAAAGAGATGTGTGGATAATCCGGAATACCTTATGGCGGATCAATGTCTGCCCGCTCATACATTGGGAATACCGACAGAGGAGCAGGCTCCTATGGAGTCGTTAGGTACCAGTGAAGGAAGCGGGAGCGAGACCACACCTCGGCCAGGAACGAGCAAATACGTACCTCAAAAGTCTGTCGAGGAAGAATCTATGTCTGATCACGAGTACTACAATGATTTACAACGTGAACTTCAACCACTTCGAAGAAATGAGACTACTGTGTAATCGATTCTTGAACAAACAGACTGATCTCTTGCAAGTTATGACTTTTTACTTAATATGGCGCAAGTGCGCCTCCCGTGCCATTGAGTGATGGCTAGTGTTAGCTTGTTAATAAATCTTGGAACTAAGAATTTTATTAGTTTTTAAACCAATTTGTTATTATATACTTAATATGATGTAAAGGAACTGTTATATAAGGAAATTAATTGTGTAAAATATATTATATATCAGATCCGGTGCACACACGTTGCACTAACAAAATATAAATTATTTATTAATTTAGCATAAAGATGGCTATGTTTACGTTTCCCGAATATTTTAGTTCTTTAAAAAACGTTATTTTAATTATAAACTGTGATAATTAGATTAATTTACGAACATACAGTTAAAGTAATAAAGGTTATACCTGGTGTATAGAGAAAGTTGGTAAATAGTTCATCCCACGATTTAATAGTAACTGTAAAATAGTAAATATATTTGAATTTCATTTCAGCACGTAATTTAATAATTTACTTGGTATAGCGTCAAATTATGTATTAAAATTTTCTTTTGCCAATCTTTTCGTATAACGGATCTTGCCAAGACACACACCGAACCGATTGTACAGGGCTGGATACTTGCTTATAACTTGCTTGCCCTTATCCCTTTTTCCCAAATATGGTACTTTTTAATCTCATTGTACATATGTATGTAGAAGATGTTTTATTGTATTATTGTACATATATTGCAAAAGCGAAGCAACAAAAGACATTATGTAAGTTAGCTTCAAACACGTAATTTTTTTAGCACAAATTTAGCTCAAAATATTCGCAAGTCAAGTATCTTTTTGTAACTTATAATTTAGTTATATATACTTATAATTTAGTTAATATAGTTAAGTTTTTATTAGACCAAACCTATGTATGCCATGTTATGTGTAAATAAAATATTCCTTTGTTTTAATAATTGAAACTATTATAATGATGTTGTTTGTGTAGAAGTGTAGAAACAACTTTCGAATGGTAGTTATCAATATATACCTTTTTAATTTGTTTGTTCTTACCAAGGTCTAAATTGTTGTGCCATTACACTTAATGTATAACTATTATGTTACACATTGCCTTTATGTAATCTCATGTATGTATAGTGTGACCACACCAATTGTTATTAGTGTGCGACTATCATAGCATTGATTGTCACTGCAACATTTATGTAATAGAAGTTGTCAGTTTATCAGTAGAAATTTAAAAGATTTGCTAATAATCTTGTAGTTATATGTAGTGTGAGACGTATTAAATACTTTTTTTTAGTTAATAATTTAATTTCAAGATCTTAAAGTTTAAATATGTATTGTCAACATGGCTAACATTCTTTAATAAATGGTGATTCAATTATAGGTATATTGAACATAATAAATGAAATTGAAATAAATTATTTTTTTTAATTTCAAAAACGCTCTGTAACATGACCTTATATTAAACCTATTCCTTGTAAAATATACAATTATAATTTTGATAAGCTTCTATACTATACTTTATGTCCATTATAAAGTTTCGTAAAAAGATTTTCGCCCACTTCGTTAAGTGAGAAGTGACTGGTACGACGATCTTCAACACATTTTCAATTATAGTTTAAAAAAAATCGATCATTTAAAAATATTGCCCGGGTATACTTACATAATTATTTGTAAAAAGATTTTTGATTTTAAAGATTTATAGTTAAATACTTTATTGTGTTATTATTATTTAAAAAAGAGCGTGTTCTTTAAACAACGCTATAATTTGATTCTTAGCTCAATTATTAAACAGTCCACTTAAAAATTCAATATAGTAATATTCATATAATAGTAATTATAATTTCAACACAGCATAATTACACTATACATAAAAAGTACAATAAGTAATGATGATCGATTATTTTCATTACGTTTATACATACCTCCATCGATAACTACAAAGTAATGACCTGGCATATTTGAGCAATAAATTAGTTAGATTTTAATTTTACCTAAACAGCAGTACTGGTTAGTTTACAGCACTAGTCTCCGTGCAGATCCTTTACCGTATTCCTAGCTACTAGCACCTCTTTCCCCCAAGGTTTCAAAGGGTATAAGAAAGAGTATCTGCAGCAAAAGGGCACCGCATCAGGCTTAATTTCACCTTTATGCATAATGGAACAAGAAAGAAAGTCTGAAGTCAGAAATAAAAATATACATACATACATACACTCACGCCTCTTTCCCAAAGGGGTAGGCAGAGACTACTTACTTCCTTCCACTTGCTACGATCCAGGCATACATCTTTCGCTTCTTCAACTCTCATGACTCTTTTCATACAAGCTCGCCGGTT
>DWHU01002215.1:0-10414 GCA_018247975.1 Parides photinus
TAGCGGCCCGAGCCGAGGTTTCTGAGGAAGCCCCGAGCATTGCTACATAAAAAGGGAGGTTACAGGCTGGGCACCTTTGGTGCTCGGCCACTCCCGGCCCTAAGCCACTGATTATCTTCTATTTCACAGGAGAACGAGTGGATATCAATATCCTAAACATCCAGGTGGGCTGTCTGCGCCAGCTTCACCTAGGATGTGTGCAGGGGAGTGTTAGTCTCCATCTGTACTAAACACACTGCTAGGGTTATTGGCAATGATTTTAACAGCTGGCCGCCTGCCTGCCGCTAACCCTCCTTGGGTATGCCAGTGATATTTAATTTCTTAAACCGCACATAACTAGAAAAGTCATTGGTGCGGGACCTGGATTCGAGCCCACGACCCCCGATTCGGAGGCCGAGGTCCGTAACCACTAGGCTACCACGGCTATTATTATGTACTAAAAATCCTTGAGGTTCGACTATATGTAATATATATAAATCGTTATGTTTTCAATAGAACAATCCTGTAGGTGCTATTTATTAATACTATACCAATTGATTTCCACCAGCTTCACCTACCTTATACATACAAAAAGGTGGAGAGTGCTTTTTCGATATTATTTGTTATTTTAATCTAACCGAGGTATTCTAGCTCGTTTACGAAAGCTTGCAACAACAAGATTTTAAGAAAAAAAAATACTTAAAAAATCATGTGCACTCTGTTTTGAAAGTTCCTTTTGTTTATAAACTTTCACCTTATCGACTACTTTCAAAATGTCAACATCTTTTATCGCATAAAATTTCCACATAAACAAGAGCTACACTTTAATGCTCACACCACTAGTATCAACGAACATGAAACGTGCGGTGACACTGGTGTGCTTGCTGCAGTGCGCCATCTCTGTCAAAGTAAAAGTGGTCCTACATTCTGAACAAGAAGACTCTAGAGTCGAAGAAGAGGAAGCTCCTCGAACGGAGTCATGGACTAAAAGAAGAGAAGTAACGCTTCTACCATTCATCAAACATTCCAGACATCTCGAAGAGAAAACGGCAGAATATGAAGAGGAAAAAATTACAACGACTGAGAAGTCTACCAGACAGTTGCACCCTAATGAAATGATATTTCCGTTGATTTACCGACAGTCCCACATAAATAGCATGTTCAAATTCGGTGATAACTGGTACACTTGGTCTACGGAGAAACGAACCGACGGTTCAAAGGCAACTAATTATTATATTTGTTACGATGAGCCCAAACACTGCGATGAAGTAGGTTGGGTAAGTAAAATAGATTATACTTTTAGACTAAACACTTTTAGGGCAGTATAAATCAAATAGTTTAATAGCACCAAACTTTAACTATGCAACCGAGAAATGTGTAACGTGTAATACTACGATATTTTTGTAATATTACTGTGATTAAAAAATCACAGCAGTTTTACTTAGTCTTCATGAATGTAATAAAATGAAAAAAGAAATTAAAATCGTCAGCCTCATGTAAATCTTTGGCAACTATTAATCAAGTATTATTTTGTTAATTTTATATAAGGGCGAATTAATAAAAAAAAACAATCCTAACAGGAACGAACGGATGGTGCACCAAAATGTGCATTCCAAATAGATTCCTTGTTACCTGAAGATCGTGCATGCATTAACAGCTTCGGCATAGAGCCCCATGGTAATGGAATTTGCGACGGCGGTGAACAAATGAAGGTACAACATTTTTCACATAATGAAAGGTAAAATGACATAAACATTAAATAAAAAATCTTAACTTTCCGAAGGTAAGTGAAATGGTCCGAGCTTGCGGTCCACGGATACGCTCTCTTTGGCGATTTTTCCGGATTGGACGCCGACCCCTTAATGCGGCGAAACCCGCCGATGTAAATTCTTTGATTTGTGAAGACGAGGAAGAATGCTTCATCACTATAGAATACCGGGTGAGTCCATTAACGTGAGAATCATTTTTAAATAGTATAGCCACATTTTACTTAATGAAATAATATTTGTCCATCGCAGATACACCACGACAGAATTACCTTTTCATTGCATGAACCGACACGTGGTCAAACTTTTAAGAGCGCTTTAAAACGAGAGTTACAACCTGAAGATGAAAACAAAGTGGCGTTAGTGACGGAACCCCAGCCCCGTACATTGCGCAGGGGAAAAAAGTTAATAAAAGTAAGAAAAGAGGAAACCAACCAAAAGGTAAAGTTTCACTCAAGACCAAAAACTAAACCCACTGAAGGAAAGGGCGTTATTAAAGAACACAATGATTCTTCATATATAAATCGTAAATCTGTTAAGAACAAAATCAAAGTCAGAGAAGATATATCTGAAGATGTCTCAGAATAATATTCTATCAACGACTACGAAACGTAATAATTCCATTGGTGTTCTTGTAAAAAGTACATTATACGACAAATAAATAAAAATAGAATTAAAAAATCTTTCATATGGTTGTCGAAACTGATATCTCAAAATAATTGGACGTAAATGTATTTCAAAGAAATTTTATTACCCATAAATTAACCTGACATGTCAATAGACGGCGCTGCTGCGTTTTAACTTTCGTACCATTTAAACAATTAACACAATTTGAATGTAGACAAAAACTAGCACACACTTGGACCTGTCCCTAGGCACAGCAACACCGATGTTTTGTCATATACATACATTACAAGTCTTCAGATCAGAGAGGATTCGGAGCATACAAACATATGTACTGTTTGTCTAATTTTATACTAAATTCTTACAATTACTCCTCATAGATTTTGTTTAATGGCAGCGTTCAGCTATTGATATGAAAATATATAAGGAATATATGTATGATTCGGATAACCGGCAGATCTTCAGATATACATTTCCATGTAAACAAAACAGCTCCATAGCACATATTCCTTATTGTCCTCTGGCCATTCTTTATACTGGATGTGTTATTTTAGAAATAAAACCAATGAGGTGCCAAAAATATAAATGTAATAAAAAGTTTAAGCTTACAATAAAAGTTTAAATGTTTACTTTTTCTTATTTTTATTTTTTTTATAGGACGTTTTCTCACTTTTATTGCAGTTCTTTGTATAGTTGAACTTATTATAGTTCACATTCTTGCGATTATATTGTTGCTCAGTGAGACATTTTTTTTTTAAATCACCAGATAGTTTGCTGCAACTGGGCATGCTTACATCAGTTGCCTCTTTGGAAGTACACGGTTCTTCAACATTCTTCTTATAAATAGGTTTTTTTTGTACTATATCTTTCTCGTTACCGGACTCCATATTTTTATCTATATTAGAAGCCAAATTTGTTTTTCCGTTTGTTTCCGTCCTAGCAGCAGCATTATCTTTTTCTTCCTGTTAATTAAAAAGTTTCAATGTATTTGAGAAATTGTTATCTTTATTGATCGTTTTTTTTTATATTTATTAAACTCCTCTATCTGTAACATACATACAAATAGTCACGCCTCTTTCCCAATGGTATACTAATAAACATAACTAAAAATACTAATACATATAATATTATGGCTTAAATTGTTAAAATTATAATACTACATATACTAATTATAATTTCTACAGCCGTGGAAGAATCGTTAAGTGCGTTGTACCCGACTCGGATTACCTTTTCGCAAGTAAATAAATAATAAATAAATATCTTTGGACAATTCACATAACACTGTCAAATCCCAAAGTAAGCAGAGTATACTCACTTGTGTTATGGGTACTAGGATAGCTGATATACTACTTAAATACATTTTTTTTGTAAATATATACATATCATAGATAGAAAACGCCTAGACTCAGAACAAATATTACCCAAGACGGGAATCGAACCCACGAGCCTTATTCAGTAGGCAGGTACACTACAAACTGACCTAATCGTCCAGTCATTAGCACAGTAAAAGAACGCATATTTTAAATTTAGATCCGGCAAATGGGAAGACCTGCTTCGAGATTTAAAGCAATTGAATGATGTTTTTAGCTTCTGGCTCGTAATCTTAAAGCAAAGAACACGGCCCATATGTGACTACCCTCGTAAAGAGCATTGGTTTATGTTTAGCCTTAGAGAATATTAATAAAGCCGAATTTCTGGCCGACACAGCCGAATAGGTAATACACTTTCACCGATACCAAAGGAACCCTCTTTTCTCAAAATGGTCTAAGAATAGGTAGACCGTAGAGCGACACTCTTAGTTTCTAATAGGAGCCTCTTTCGGGTCGTTCCCTAAAACCGGTTCGTGCGGCGAGGTCTACAGATATCATCAAACGTGACAAAACTAAGTCCACCCTTGACCTAGACAAAATTCCTGACAAGGTACTGAAAAGCCTTCTGTCTCCAATTATCTATTTAGTGTTTAAGTTAGTGGCAATATCTACCCAGAAAATCCCTACTATCAAACTATTTCTCGGACGGCTGCAAAGAAACCGGTGACAGGTATGCTGAAGGATGATTCCTTCATGCTGTTGAGTAGATACCTCGGCTTCCTGATGGAAGCCGAGGTATATCTATCGCCCGATCAACCTACATCGGTCAAAATTCACAAATGTATTTATTTAGCTTATTTCCAGCAATTCATAAACGTCAACAACATTCTTCCCAGCGAATAGTTTTTTTTTTTATTATTATAAACCAGCGCTTGACTACGATCCCACCTGATGGTAAGCGGCGATGTAGTCTTTGGTGGTAAAGCGCACTAGCCTAGTACTATTAGTTCACGCACAGGAGTAGCCACTTCTGCGTTCATTGAGTTCAAAGGCTGTCTGGATGGATTCTGCCAATAACTTTACAAGAAACAAAACGATCGTCTAAGTGATGCAAGGCGCCAGCATTAGAATGATCCTTCTTACCAAGGGTTTTTTTTGTGATGATAGCGGAAAGACATTTCTACCTATGGTATGCTATGAATTCAATTATAAACAAACTGACTATCATAAAAGAATCTATCTAAAGTGAACAAATCATTATCATCGGCAGTAATATTGATGCGAAAAATCAGTGAAAACAGTGTAGATTATATAAAGTCTTAGTGAACGGTAAGATAGAGATCATGAACGAGCCTTTTCTTATTTTCGTGGAGCAATCCAACATCATATACTCTTATGCCGAACTTTTACCGGCTACAATCCCACGATGTCCTTCTCACTACCTTCGGCCAGAATTGCGGAAAACGTTTGCACATTCTTCCGCAATCCTAACAGTATTAGCACTTAACAGGGTCACGCTTAATTGTTTAGGAGAAGTTCATTCCTATCTATAACGCTCAGAAGGATCGTACGTGCCATCTCGAGACCTTGTGTGGCGACGAGTTACTCCCCAACTCGCCGCCGAAGCCTTAAGGGGGTTGTTATGCAACTTCCTTCGACTCCCAGGCAACTGGCTACGAATAGGGAGAGGTTCTATCTCTCTTTCTCTCTCTGCAGTCTCCTTTTGCGACATAAATTGTCCGCAAAAGAGGATGCCAGCAATGCCACACTTGCCCGCTTCCTGTTATCGTTCTAATTAAACCCAGAGACGAGAGGTCCCCTCATATTTTAGGGATGAGATCTCGAAGCACACTAATCCAAGGAGAACAATCCTCCAAAGTATGCTGCGCCGAGTCTTCATTGCTGCCACAGTGATGGCACGTGCATAGATATCGACTCTATAACGATACGGCACAGATACTTGACGAAGAATCTGTGCCCCGTCAGCACCTGTACCAATCGAAAAGTTAGAGCCCCATGTCGTCTGTTTAGCCATTCATTTACAGGGAACACAGCATGGACAGGTCTTTTACCAGCCTCTGGATAGGCCAGTCCGTTCCTGCACCGTCTATTCATAGCTTGTCGAGTGTGTAACCTCTGGGTAGTTAGATCTTTTAAACAAAGCTGCCATCCTCTCGATCGACATTCCGTGCTACGCATATATGTAGCGACTAGAAATTCCGCCTCCAGGTCCCATGGGGGAGATCCCGTTAAAACACGCAGCTACAAAAGAGACAGTACGTTACCCTCTAATTATCCGGTCAGCCATTGCTCGCTGAGGTCTTCTTAAATATACGAGGGCGAGCTCTGTCAGAGATTTGGCCCAAACAGGTGCTCCATATAATGCCATTGACCACACCACTCCCAGATACAGCCGGCGGTTTATGAACGAGCCTAAGCTATTCTATGCCTCGTGTATGACAACATTAAACTGAAAAAAGGTTTATGATGACATTGCGATTACCTGTTCCTGTGTTTGATATTTCTTGTACCTCTCATAGGGGGGAACGAATAGCTTCGCTTCTGCGTTCAATGGAAATTTTGCCTGTAAATAGTATTTATAATATTTTTTATATACATATACATACATATATGTGTAAGAATACTTAGTATCCGAAAGGGAAACGATGCGCGCAATTAGGCAAATTGCATAATAAAAAAACCTTGTTTTATGTTTGGATTTGCATTATTAACGTAATTTTAAAAAGAGCAATAAGGTTTATTAGAGAAAATGTATATATATACCGCAATAGCCGAAACACCTTCGGATGATTCCTTAAAGGGCTGAATATCAACACCATTTAACATCTTCTTCTTCTTGTTTCTCCTTTTGCTACGTTTTTTGTTCTTTTGTTTCTTTTCACTACAATAATTAAAAATGTTAGAGAAAAAAATTAAAAAAGAAAATATTGCATCAGTAAAAAGACACTATTTGCCTACATTTTAAACACAGCTTTAAAAAGAAAAGGTGATTACATGCATCTTTTTTTTATCCACAAGACAAGCAAGCACAAGGTTTACCTGATGGTACGTGCGCAATTAGCAACAAAATAATGAAGCTAAGTTTACATAAATTACAATTCATGTAGTTATTTTTTAAACATAAGATTAAAGACACATCTCACGACATCATAATTTAATTAGCTATAACACTCTTCAAATCAGAACACAGTAATGCTTTTACACTACTGTTTAGCGACAGAAATTTGACAGGTGGTACCAACCTAACTGGCATTAGAGACTGACCACCTGTACATGACATGAGGACAGAGTCGCTATACCTTATCATTTGTAACAATCAATAGAGCTTTCTATGACCCTTTCATCGTTAGAGACATAGTATTCATATACTAATACATAAATACATTATTTTTCGTGGACACAATTGTTTTACAATGTTTTAATCCATATATGATACTCCAGATGTATCCATCTTCGCATGAAACAAATATAACTATTAGTTATAACGATTCATGGTGTTGTGTATATGACAGACAAATATTGATTTCCAAAGTTGCCTCTAAATTTGTTTTTCAATCTATTAAAAGATTTCGCTGCAACAACTATTGCTTTTAGACAGTTTTAGCATAAAAGATGTTGTTACAACACCTTTTCTTACAACAGGTACAAACAGGTAATGATCAAATTAATTACTATACTGATACCATGAGAAGAATAATTACCTATGCTCTGCAGGATATTTATTGTCATGAACATTATAAGTAATTTGTTCAATATCTATGATATTATCGATCGGCATTGGATTCAATTGGGGATCTAACGGCACCTTTTGGCACTGAAACGAAATTAAGAAAATTATACAAAACGAAATTATTACAATTAATTTAAAGAATTAAATAAAAAAAAAATAAGAATGACGATGTTCTGTTCACTTACATTTTCCATTATTTGGTTTATACCATCAATATTATCCTTTATGAATGGTGGTAAGGGAGAACAACACGCATTTACATTTGATTGTCCAATGGGGAGCGACTCGGCGAGCTTAATTAGTATGTGGTCGGGCAGCAAATATCTAAAATTTTAATTCTTCATTAAAGTTATCAAAAAACTATATTTTTTTCTAACAAATCCATATTAACAAATTTACATAAATAGTAATTGTTTTTCTTATAATTTTTAGGGTTTCTCTGCAATAATAATGATGAATATTTAAATTTGATGTGGTTGCTATACAATTTAAATAAACTAAGAAAATGAAAGTGGTTTTACTCACTGTGTACTTTCATCTAACTTTCTCGCTTCTCTATCGCGCCACTCGTAAAGTATTTTAAAAGCAAGCATTTGCTGTGCGTTAAAACTTTTTTTCGATTTAGCATAAGCTTCCAAGTAGCATAAATCCGTGAAAAGAGGTTTGTTATAAGTCTGCGAAAAATTTTTTTTTGTTTTATTTTAATGTTATTATCTAAAATAATCCAATAATAACATGAAAATATCATATAACAAAAACGTTGTTAATAATTAATTCATACCGTATTGCAGACAAGTCTACTTTGTTCAAATACAGACAGTAATAAATTATGATTTTCACCATCAGCAGCTAGAATGTCATTTTTCATTCTCCTCCAAATGTACAGCAAATAATGAGTATCGGAACGGGCATAATTGATCATTCCTTCTGGCAATGGTCTGATACGCCAGTCAGACAACTGATATCTGCAAAGTTGTTGTAATTTATTTCTTGCTTGGTTAAACAACTAGCTCATATGTTGTTTTAAGCTACATTTGAACCTCATACATTAGAATACATTATTTTAGGATAATAGTGACATATTTATTCACACAATCATAAATAAGTACATTTTATAAGATTACACAGAAATGTATAAAAGCTTATAAAATTTTATAAGCCAATACATCATAGGCAATATAAATTTTTAAGGAGACAACTAAAATTAAAATGGATATTGTAGATAATTAAAATATTGTACATCCCCGATAAAGTCAAGACTATACTACAAGGCAAATATACTTTTTAATCAGAATAATTATATATAATTTAATAATTTTTATATAATTTAATCAGAAAAAGGTAAAAACAAATATACCAAAGGCAAAAAAAAATATTCAAAGAACAAGAATACTTATATTTAGAAAAACAAATCCTTGTATTTGCAAACTAATAGTTAAAAATCCTCACCTTTTATCAACATTTACTTTACAATAATGTTGTAATAGATATTTTAGTGACAAAGGTCTCATTCCCAGGGCTTGGGCAGCATAGTAAGTGTCGAACATACCGACAATGTATACGCCAAAATCTCGTTGTAACCACTGAACATCAGATTGAGCTCCGTGTAGAACCTGGAGGATTAGAGCAAACTTTAATTTTTTTGATAGACAAACAACAGATAAATTAATCTAAATAATTAGTCGAACCAAATTTTCACTTAAACATGTGAAAACCCTGCCCAACTTTTGTATATTAAATGTTTCTACTATCTTCCTTTTCTTGTATGATATTGAGTAGTAGTGAAATTTGTGTTGGACAAACGGCATTAAACAAATTCCGCTGTTAGTGGATATATTTACATTTATGTCAAGCTAAAGATTGTAAATAAAAAAACGAAATAGCAAAAGAAATGTCTTGTGGTACCTACCTTAATTTTTCGAGGATCTGTAAAAGAATAGTTTAACTTGTATAAGTGTTCTCGAACTGACAATGCATCTATTATAAAATCTCCACCACAAGTAGTTATCTGTATTAAGCATGTAATGCCTGAAAATCAAGAAAAAAATACTTTAAATCACATGGTTAGCATGTTACAAGTAGTATTAAAATCGCATAAGCAAGACAAATTTTAAAAATATTCGTTTTACAAGAAAAAAATGTCATTATGTTTATTATTTGCATAAGCTAATGCAGTATACACAAACTATATAAAAAAAGCAATGCTATTCGACAGCTTAGTGTTAAGACATTTCATTCTAACTTCCTTTTTATGACAATTTCCAAAAATCTTTTAAAACTTTTCATTCATTTAAAAGGTACTAATAATAAGTGCTAAGATAACTAATTTTTACGAGGTTTCTGGTTGTTACTGAATTTCTGCTGTCAAACAATGGTGCGCAAACATTACTTGTTTCAATTTAATGTGCATTATAAAACTCTGAAATTACGAGACTTGACAATTATATTGCAATATTTATATTCCCAACATGCTACAAATTATTATAAGGCTTAACGCTTATCATCAGGTTAAAATCTAGTTCGTTTCACCGTCTCTTATAATAAAAACAGTGATGCATGTTATGCAATATTCGCAGCTAATAAAAAATAACACATAACGTCATTCGCAAAAATCGAAAAACATTTAATATATCGCATTAAAATGAACACTATACTACAGTATTACATGGGGAAAAGAGTAAAGAGTACAGTATACTCCACTACAGTCGGACAATTTCATGTATAAAAATAGAATGTCCTCACACATTATACCCTTTAGATCCATTACAGTGAACGAGAAGTGAATGTGGGGCTTATTGAAGCAATTCAGAGATAGATTGCAATTGATCACTTGAACATTACAATATACTCGATCTATATTCACACAATTTATGAAAAATGTATATAATATAACATATTTTGGTGATTATCCCATTACGTAAGAAAAATACTTGTATCAGATAGTAACCACCCGCCCATACAGACATTGTAAAGCAATATTAAAA
>DWHU01002216.1:0-10413 GCA_018247975.1 Parides photinus
GACACGCCATGAAAGAATTATTAAAAAAAGTTTCCGCTTAGGTAAAAGTAAATGACATACATTAATGCTACAAAAAATCTGATGATACCAGCGAAGTATTTTGCCAGTCCAAGTTATAGGCATATACTCTTAATCTATTCTAGGGTACAATTATTATGTATTATATACTTCGTATATAACTGACATGATCTGAAAGACCTATACATAAAAACTCGTATAGTATTTACCAATTACTACAATTAAATTCTAAATAAGTCTCTTGTTTGATTTAATACAAACTTAAATTTCTTTACCTATAACCTAAGCATTTGTTCACCTAACAGTTGGAGGTTTAATTCAAATAATGACCTTTGATGTACTGAACTTATCACAACATTGGATAAATATGTTCATAACCACAATTTGCTTAATCTAGACTAAAGTCTAGATGTTAAGATAGTACTTATTTTTTTTATATTTGTATTATACTTTATATTTGAAATGAATATGTCTATACATTTTTATACATACAACAAAACTTTTGATTAGGCAAGATACGACTTGACAGGCATAAACATTACAAGTTCCGGTTTAAAGTCTATTGTAGTTAGTAAAGTTAAAAGGTTACGTGACAAAATTTTAAGTTTGTGGTTGTGGCTAAAGTAAGCAATAAAACATTAATAAAATAGATATATGTATGTTAAACGTGAAATAATATTTTATTTGATGCAAAATTATAGTTTTCAGTTAAATGTGACTTGCCCGAAATATATTAATACTTGTGTGATTCTTGAATTATTTATCTGAGTAATATTCATTGTTAATTTTGTAGTAATTGCATCCTTCTTATTACAAAGCAAGGTCTTAATGCACCAAAATTATCTCTTACTTAAACGTGAGCATTTGCACAAAGCAACGGACATAGCATCGCGTGCAATTTCTGCATACAACGGAGGCATGGACGCGCACTGCAATCGGGCAATTATTTTAAATACATTTCAACAAATGATCGTAATGACAGCCAACTTTTTAAATAACTCGAAAAAAAGTGAACCAGTCACCGAACAATAATTTTTTGACCCGAAGCTTATAAACCTGCTTACAATTACCATTTTTATAACTGTTTTTTGTGTGTTAATTTTCTTTTATTCCGTGAATGTTTTGTGAGTTATTTTTGACGAAACGACGAGACGAAGTATGTTCACCTGCAACTTAAGCAAGTTAGGATGACTTTCATGACTATCAGCTGACAGCAGTTCACTGCTGGACATAGGTCTGTACAAAGGAATGCTACTTAGCAAGAACTTCGGCTTTTCGCATATTGCTACCAGTCGTCTTGCTCAGGTCGTCGCTCCATATAACCAGTGAGCGCTCTGTGCTACTGTGCCATCTTTGGATGTCATTTACCAGCACATTATATTTGTCACCTTGAGACAAGAGATATATAATCGTTACCTCTATTGCACTAGCAATAACGCCAGTCACACCAGACCACACTTATGTCTAGATACTACTATTTGGCGTTAGAAATAGGAGCTACAATGTACCTAGACGGTCGCCGGTCTACAATAACCTACAACCTGTGTTTGTGTTGTTTACATATCTAAAATACTTAAAGTATTATCGGAGTAGGAAGCCAGCGAGGTAAGTACAACGGACACGCCTCTTTCAGTAAATAACTATTCGAAAATATAACAATGTCCTGATTTTAAAGACTCTGTAGCAAGTTTTTGGTATAACAAGACTTAAATAGTCTATATATATATATTGTGATATATAACATCAATAACAATTTTTTTTACGAATGTTTGACACAATACATTCATAAGAATTTTACAACACTAAACATAATTTAACAAAAATGTATAGTTTTGTGTAAAATTATGATTTTTAGATTGTAATTTATTGATTGTAGTTAGAAGTTAGTAATAACATTTTAGTATATGTTTTATTTAACTTAAATGTAGATAAAAATAGAGTAAAAGCAAACAATAATTTAACAAACTGGAAGGGGAGCTTTAATAACTATTTCCGTAAATATTTTAGCGGACTGTATTGACAAAAGCTTCGTCACATATTTTAAAATAAACACGAGAAGGTCTTCAATTTTAAAAAGAAGAGCCAAACGCTCACTGATTTAGCTAAAACAGTTTTCCTACAGAATCTTCAAAAACAAAAATAGGCTGTTCGTAGATTAGTGAGCGTTAAGATCACAAACTACGTCACTAGTTTACATTTGGTTGGGTCGAAATTAAGCACCTATTTCTTTAACGAATAGAAAATTGAATGGAAAGGAACCGCAATACAAAGTTTCCTCTGGAACTGATGTCAAAGCGGAGTTGGACTCTTACGTCGCCGCCTGTGGTTTTAATGAGCGTGGACCAATTTAACAACTCTGTTTAGCGCCGTGTTCCCATCGCGAACGTTATCGTCCCCTAATCCGGTCTCAAGCGATATCGTAAACCAGAAATGGTCTCGTAAGCGAAACCTGTTCCGCGAGCCATCGCACGCACCCCGTCTCTCGGTACTAGAGAAAACGCAAACGCGAACCATTGCAGTTTATAAAGAGCAACCGTTTACTTCATAACTGCCATACTAATTTCAACCTTATTACTTAGTTTATATGATATGATATTAAGCAGCAATTGCCTAAGCAACTAAGTCGCTTTTTGAGCTTAAATATGATGTTTATTGTCACGCATGGGCACGAGAGGTGTCATTGGCGCAATTATCGCAATTGGCTCGTTGGCCTCCGAGCTAAAGACGCCCATCATGCTCTTCGACTCAACTGTTGTATGTCTGCATAACACGCCATGCTTTATTAATGACGAACTTTTGTGCAGTAACGTGCATGCCACATGCTCTGTTATACTGTAACTTTTATAATTTGTATGAACCTACTAATTTTGTTACTTAATAATGCTCATTTAAAAAAAGCCGTAATGACAGCAAAGCAAATCAGTTTATAAGGCGATCTAATGCACTATACGCCTCGAGAAGACGCGGGTTCTTAAGCTTCCGCGGGTTCCGGTGAAGGAAAACATCGTGAGGAAACCGAATATGTTCTAAGGAACAGCTTTTGTGAATATGTGATATCCGCCAACTCGCACTTGACCAGTGTGGTGGATTAAAAGCGACAGCTCTCTCATTATGAGAGAAGGCCACCGATTCCCTGCAGTGGGAACATTTTAAGGGGGCTGTTTATGTACTCATTACACTATTGCTGCTCTGCGATGTAAATATAAAAAAAGCAATTAATTACAAATAATTATATCGAGACCAGTAACACGCTTACCAGCAGATAACAACGGGGCCATGCTTAGAAAGATATAGATACTAAGTTCCACATTATGGTCATCGCAGATAATAAATAAAATCTACTTAGCCCAGTAATTATATCAACTACAGCGACCTTTAAACCGGAGTATACTAATGTCTGCACTAAACTGTAGATAGAAATATAAGTAATACCACAAATATAAAGTATACCAGTAGTAAAAAATTTTTTTTAATAATTCGTGTTTCTTTGATTGATGTTTTATATCAGTTACTTTATTAACGCTTTTTAGTGAGCCTCACAAGTATTTCGCGTTTATTACTAAATTTTAACAGAATACTACAACTGTTATAATATTCGTGTTTAAACAAGTGTGATTTAAGGAACATTATCTAGATTTTCAGCAAATCGAGACAGTTTTTTTTAATTATGTCCTCCAAAGTAATACGTATAACTGTTATTGTTTGTCATTAAAATCTTAGCATCTTTCAAATATTACTTAAGCAGCGTCTATTTCTATCAAGTTGTTGTTTTAATATTATTATCATACTTTTTAAATTTAAATCAGTAGGTACATGCAGACATTCTGATATAACAATGAGTATTACTTACGTAGTGTTGAGAAATTAATATGGTGTATTACCACATGGTAGATATGAAGGTCGTTTCATTACTGTGTAAAAACTTGGAAACTGAACATTTATGTTTACAATAATTATATAAGCTTATATGATATCGGTACTCTTTGATCGGTTGATTATCATTAATACATCATCATGATATACTTACTTTAATGTAGTGGTTTTTATGTCAATAAAGCGATACCAGTATTTCGCTTAAGATAAACCACAGCTTATTTATTCTGAAGCTTTAAAAACGGTTGTCATGAAATAAAGAACTCAAATAAATATATATTGGAGAAACAAGTTCAGGTTATTTCGGCTAGAAAATTGTATATAATAGGTTAAAATATATAGCCAATGAAGTAGTTTAGTCGCTCATAGTAGCATTAAAACCAATACAGCTTCTCATGTTTCCATATCCGCTGCCGGTAAGCCGGCGGCCATTTACGAAACTGTTAGACCATATTCGGGGTTGCACTTCAATGGCTTTACCTACTGACCTCATCGAAAAGTATTTGACACTAAGTACATAAAGTTCATTAAACAAACACTCCAATCCTATTAGCTGACTGCGACACTGTCGATACAAACAGGCAACTTGGGCAATCTTATTAATTGAACATAGTAACCTAAAATTTAATTAGTAGTCCATGTCAACAAAAATAGCTAGGTAAATTCCGTCGTGTCAGATCAGAAATTGTCTGTAAAAGTATATTTTTGTAGGTAGCCAATACATTAATAAAATACACAATTTACCGTTCAGTTCCATCCTAATAAAAAAGGCGTGAACAATAAAAACGTTATATAAAACTTCAAAGAGATCATTGTCCGAGTTTGCCATTTTATTGATTTCGTTTATGCGACTTAATTTTTTACTTCGTGTTTTTGGATATAAGCAAAAACTTAATAGCGGGATGCCGCTCAGTCAAATTTTAGATGTTTTTCTCCATTTTAACTTTAAAACAATCTCTCCGCTATTTATTATTTGGCGATCGCTTCTCTTTATAAATAATTAATTTTACCACTTCATATCAGAGGTGAAAATGTTATACCAGCAAACCTTAGTGAAGACAGAAGAAGTAGAGAATTGAAATATTTTATGAAAATATTACCTTATCTCCTATAAGTATCTATTAACGAAAGAAAGACTATA
This sequence comes from Parides photinus, assembly GCA_018247975.1. Taxonomy (NCBI): domain Eukaryota; kingdom Metazoa; phylum Arthropoda; class Insecta; order Lepidoptera; family Papilionidae; genus Parides; species Parides photinus. The sequence continues at coordinate 5,033 of DWHU01002216.1, forward strand.
AATAGCAGTAATTAATATTAAAATAAATTAATTAAATAAACTATACATCGACCGTATTAAATGGTTAAAAAATCATAGAGAAGCTTTGTCTACTAGTCAATTAGAAATATTTATGCGGTTAAAAGACAAATGGCGTTGACTGTCCTTTTGTGAAAAAGGCCCCGAGCCTATCCAGGACTTATCACTATGAATAAATCATAAATCTTCTATTGTAGTGTTACTGTAAAGAAGCAAATATTTAACAAGATTACGTAAGATTATGCACATCAGTGCGTGAGCATAATATAAAATGAACGTACAGTTGTACACTGGCACTGTAGTCGTGATCGCTCTTGGCGTTTGTCGTGTTATACTTAATAAGGGAACTGTTCCCACTTCAGCCATAAACAGAATCCTTGTTATTGCTAAAGGCTCATCAATTGCATAATATTGTAAAAGATATAAATACAATTTAGTACGAAATTCGATTTCAATTAAATTTAAGTTACTTGTTCAGTGTTAAGGTAAATACACATCATTGTCCTCTCCATTTCCCAATCTATTCGGGGTCGGAGCAGTATGTTAGTCTTCTCCATGCATTCTTGTCAGACGCTAACTCATCATTCTACCCCTTACACTGCATTTCTTCTCTTACACAAACCATCCTTCGTTTCTTTCGTCTTCCTCTTCTTCTCCAACCAAACACATTCATACGTAAAACTTTCTTAATTACATCCGTTTCCTCTATACGCAAAACACGTCCGTACAAGAGCATACGATTACCTTCCATCTTTTCTACCACAGGTGCCACTTTCAAACTTCCACTTAGGTACTCATTCCTTATCTTATCCATTCTTGTGATTGCACACATCCACCTTAACATTCTCATCTCAGCCTGCATGCTATCGTTTCTCATCAGTCCTATTACTTGCCCAACACTGATCCATACAATTTTATTTTAATTTAAACAATATTTGTTACCTTCTGATATAAGTCGCTCCCGTATTTCCCAAGCGAAAATCGTAGGATTTTCTCTTTTATATTGCTCAATTTTTGACACGACAGCAGGTGTCGCTACTTTTGGCTTGCTCCCGCCAATCAGTCCCGGAGGACGTAGAGTACCTGAAAAAAAATTTTTTTTTATCATATGCAAATAAGTATAATCTATTTTAATAAGTAGCCTATACCTATACATATCAAATATTTGTAAAAAAGATTCGAACTTAATACTCTTGTAATTTTACGTCATGAATAAATTAATAATCTAGCTTTAAGCTATATTATTATTATTGTTTTTCACTCCTCAAACTGATTTCAACGGAGCTAATATAATGTTAAATTATTAATATATAATGTAGAATAAAATATAACCAACAAATTATTATCAATTAAACTACTACAATACAAATATAATTCATGAGAACGACAGCTTGAAGTTGAATTAAATCAGTAAGTGGTTACATCTTTGTCAATGGAAAACATCTAAGCGAAAATATTAAAAAAGGGCGTCGAAAAAGTGACACCTGCAGCATACCCGCGCACACAGCTAAACGTTAAAATCAACTTAAAATCCTTAATAAAAATGCCACTAATTGCAACACGTTGGCAATCGATGCAATTTCATTGAGCGCCAAACGTGAGTATGCGGCCAGGATCCGAAGCAATAAAACTTTCAAATAACAATAATGTACCCGATATACGATCGATACTAATTGTTAACGGCTTAGAGCTTAAATTTCTGTACCTGACTTAACTCGAACCGCCACATTCAAAGGGAAGGTGGACTAACAGGGCTAAAAGAAAAATTGATAATCAGAACTGCAGAGTAGAATAACAATGGAACTGCAAATTGGTATTAATTACAGAAACAATGAAATGGTCTAAATGAAGTCGGCGCAGCGGCGAGAGTAGAATTTATAATTTACTTTCATACTTCGGCTTAAACAAACGTTTATGAGACAACTCATTTGATACTTGTATATTAACAAAACAGTGTACATATAAAAGCGAACAAGATGAAAACTCTTTAAACTATATCTGTAAATTAAACTTGTGGTATGTATGACTACGGAAGAATATTCTTTAATACTACGAAAATTTTATTGAAAGGACTAAAGTAGTCGACATAGGTCAAAGGATTGCTAGACTTACGAGTAAGTAGGAATATACAGAGCTCATTGCTCTAATTAAGAGGCACTATCAGCAAGGTGGGGCTGATCTAATGGTGGTGGTATATCAAGAAATGTAACATTGGGACGATCTATAGGTAGACCTATGATATGATGGATTCAGGAAGCTATTAACTGCGAGCAGCGCAAAACTAATCTGTATGCAGATCGTTGAAGAATGTATGTAGAATTATATCGGTTAATGATAATTTCAATAAAAATATTTCGACTTTACATATGTATGTACGAAATAATTTAAAAGTGTATTAAATATAATATTCTGTTAAATTAGTCAAGTACAAAGGACCGCTTTGGTTCCTGACTAAGTTAGATAATGGATGAGTGCTTGCTCAGGGACAATAATACAAAAACGCATCGAGCGTCGCATTCCGGCAGGCGGCAGCGCGAAATGTTTTTACCGGTCACAGGAACTGATGGCCTCCATACAGATCACGCTGAATAATTCAACACATTATTTATATTCTCATTTTTGTCAACGCCATTCAAGATAAATTCATAAAGGTCTTTATGTCTTGATAGAAGTAATGCTTAAGTCCGTAAATGGCGGCGATCGCTAAAAACACGGCTCGCATTTGCCGCGCACTCCATCGGTCCTATTTAAACATTTTTAATTTTTATACGTTCTCATATAAAGATTCTTACTTGGCGAGGAATTTACGTATACAACCATACAATATGAAATATATTATTATTTCTTCTCTACATGCGAGTTTTCAACTAATTTACATTAACCCAAGTTTTTGTTACTACATTAGTATAAAATTAAATGATAACAATTTTAGTGTAGATATTAAATAAGTAACATTTAATGTAATACAATTAATTAAGTACATCTATTAGTGTATTAGCTATTAATATATACCAAATAATTACAGAATTTGTAAAATAAATAGATGATATAATAAAATGTTTAGTGTATAACTATATTTCTACATATATAAGTATAAAAGAAGGTCGTGTTAATTACAACACATAACTCGAGAACGGCTTAACCGATTTTCTTGATTTTTGTGTCTTTGGATTTGTCTTCTTCGGGAATAAATTATGCTTCACCGGTTAAAACATCCAAAATCCGTTTGTGTACAAAGGAGACATTTGGGTGGGAAAAAATCATCAGATCATATTTGTATCACGTGACTTTTTTTTCTTTTTCAGTAAAATCAGACAACAAAAATGCTTTTTCCTTTTGTCGATTGGACCTACCGTTGTCGACTTATAATAAAAAAATGCTTGTTTTTAACATTTTGTTGTGTCTGCATCATTCAAAGAGTATCTACATATTTATTAAAATTAAATTGTAGAAATTATTTCTGATCATAATCTAATATAGTTCAGTTAATATCATTTAGAAAATAAAATTTGGGACTTTTGTTTGTCATTTTGTGACATTTTAAGACTGAACAATGCACTTTTTCTGCCCAGTTTCATGTATTTTATTATACTGATATAAAAAAATGGTTTAATTTTGTATTAATTTTGGAATACTTAATCTGCCCATTCATTGATTGTTAGGTGGAACAAAGTTCACCGGGACCGCTAAAATAGTTAAAGATAGTGAATGTCATTATTTCAAAACGCTGTATATGTTAATATGTACGTAATTATTTAGGTAGCAGTACTGCGGGTAGAAGTGATATTGCTTGTACTCGCAGTTTGTGAGTTCGCCGCCGGTACACTGTATTTTGCAAGAGTGATTGAAAACCGATATCGCAGTTTTGTCTGCGTCCGTACGCCAATAAGCGGACCGCTCTCTATTTGATTGATAGGTAAATTGCGGGAGGCCGGCGTACTGATCATTTTGCGATAATTAAATCGGCTAGAAACGTAATCGCATGACCAGAACCAATTACCCGTAGCTGGCTAGGCAGCCGGATCGTGTGAGGCACCTCTCAAATTGTTATTATTTGCGTGAAACTCGAATGCTCCTGGCGCGTTCATTCCACCGCTGACGGTGCACTCTCGCACTGGTATACATTTACTTGTTTAATTTGCATGCTTTCAAATGTTAAACTGTATAACTGTTCTCATAGCCAACTTCAAACTATTAAAACACATTACAAGTAAAAAAACACAAAAACGTTGTGCCGTTTACACATGTTAAAATTTGTATCAATCTTCAAATAATGAGTAATCAGTTATCATAGTTTTTAATATTAATTACTTTATTAAACCAAAGTTACTAGTTAATTTAACACAACTTCTATCCACTTTTAACAAATTTATCTACACGCATATATATTTTTCTTAATCCGTATCTGCGAGTATAAACTTTAAAATACTACAAGTATAAACAAAGCGAAAAAAATGTTCCAAGTGCTGTGTACTGAGGTGAAAGATGTCCACCGCATAATTAACATAAAATACTTATATTATATGTATGAATTATTTTTGTTTGAAAGTGAATCTTGAGCAAGCAAACGTAATTTCAATAGCCTCTCTAATAATTCTTGGTAGAAATCAGGGTTCTTTGAAAGATTTGTGGACCTTTGAACGTAATGCTCCAATTTAAGCTTTAAAATCTGTCAAAAGTTATAAAATCTCGTATTAATTTAAAAAAAACTTGTTACCCAGTTTATATTGTCAAAACATTAATTGTCAGCTATATACTAAATACAATTTTACTGTTACAAAACAATATCAAGCGATTAATCACACTAAAGCATTGAATGAAGCAAGTATCGAAGAGCACAATACGAATACGTATCCTAACTTCAGCCAATAAATTTCCATACAAAAGTGGTTTATGGGCGCTTAAAGTCATTACACGGTGATTCCGTTAAGCAGAACGGGAACATTGTAAACGATGCAGAAAGGGCCCCCAAGCCGGTTGATTAAATTTGTATTAAAAAGTGACGCTTCATATTAGCCGGCGCTATCCGCGGCGGCGAACTGCCTCTTCATCCAACCAATAGATCAAAATCTTGGAGGTAAAGTGGTCCTGATTTATAGAAGTTAATACAACGCGTGTGTTAACGATGCTCGATTCAGTGATTAATGGATTTTATGTAAAAAATACACCGACGGCCCTGCTCCTGTGCAAGTGCTTTATCAATTATTACATTACTTTCTGTTACATTCATTAGTACCCCGCTCAAAATATATTTATGTTTAACTTCTCATAATTAAAATTATAATAGTCTTCTTTGTCTATCCCATTTTTCCCAATTTCTTGGGGTTGGGGCAGTGTGTTAGTCTCCATCTGTACTAAACACA
>DWHU01002217.1:0-10411 GCA_018247975.1 Parides photinus
TTTTACCATCGGACGTATAGACACACCGCGGACATTCATCCCTGCGTTGTCGATATCCCGCGCATTCGGACGAAGAGTTTTGCTTCGTCCTTCTTAATGCGAACAGCGAGGGACTGGAACAGTCCGCCGGCCGTGTGTTCCCGTCCAGGTATGACGTGGACATCTTCAAGAGAAGAGTGAATAGGGTACTTCTAGACTTGTGCGCTTTGCCACCGAAAACTACATCGCCGCTTACCATCAGGTGGGATCGTAGTCAATCGCTAGTCTATATTTATAAAAAATAATGTCCTTTATAAATATTTCTAGTAAACAATGAGATTTCTATGTGTGTACAGGTGTTGTGTTATAATGATGATGGTTAAGCTTGTCGTTTGCTTGTTCACAGTTCGGCAGGAGAACGAGCGCATGATGCACGACGCCCTTCAGGTGGCAATCGTAAATCGCACCCAGTCGTCGGCGGCATTTCGCTGACGCCGCGCTATTCGCCGCGCCCTCGGCTCGATAACATCCGACCGGCCGCTGCGCCCCCTGAGGAGCCCCCCGACTCGGGCTCATCACCCGAAACGCATAGCCCTCCTCATGGAACAAATAACCACTCTGCTACCCCAATCGTCGATCACGACGATCTTCTGGAACTCAATAGGGAAATGCCGGCAGGGCCTTCGTGAGCGACCCCAAGCTTATCATCAGTGTGAGCTTTCTGAACCGAGTTTGCTTTATATATCTGCCAAATTTGGTATTATATGAACGCACAAACTGTCTTTAGAAATATTCAGTTCGACAAGCAAGAGTAGTACAGTTTTTGCTTTTAGTCCGAGCAGTGTATGTGTACATTAAAATGGAATTTAATATATTTATTAACTGCAATCAATATATAAAAGACAGTTTTTTGTTCCGTGATAGCGTAGAAATTAGTTTTGGTGTATTTAAATGTCAATGTTAAAATGATAATTCTTTATCGATGTTTAAGAACCTTTAAAGAAAAGGTCGATAGTAAAATCAATCGTAATATGATATATATTAAAAATACATAAAATACTACATGCGAGCTATTAACCAAAGAATAAATTTATTTATAGGTAAATTCATTCAAAACATGTATACGTTTTACACATATATAATAAGGAAAGTGTTTTGTGTCACACGTCTATAGGTTTACTCAATATTTAATAATATCCATGCAGAAATCATGTTACTGTCAAGGTATGGTAAGAAAACATATTGAATGTATAATTGTTAAGATAAAAGCCTATATAACTAAATCGCGTAATTTAATATTAAACAATTAAAATAAAAGTTAATGTTGTTCTAACGCTAAATGTATTTATTTGCTGTACTACCTTAAGTAAGGGTACGCAGGGCGGACTTTTGGTATAAAAAGTGTAATATTAAAGACAGGTGAACATTCTAAAAGTTTTATTTGTTTGTACCAAAGCTGTTTCGAGGTATACCTCCAAAACTCCCTTAAGAACTATTTACAGAGTTGTTTGTCTACATTAATGATATTTTTCTACAAATATTTCCTTATAATTTAGTCTCAAACATTAGTACGAAGAGCTTTTATATCCGCCGTAAAAAAAGAAAAATAAGAGCTTCTAACATGTTAGCTATAAATGGTGTTAAAATCTGCTAATGTCGAAGCTTCTAGGCTGTAAAGCTTTGTACTACCTTACACTTATACGCATTCCTTTCATTCGATTACTTTTTCTTGTTCCGATTGTAGCCCGTATTTGGTACGAGTTGTATGTAGCGTAAATACATCTCGTATGTAAATGTGTCTTTTAACTTATACACTAAACGTCCTGATAATATAAAAATAGTGTTATAACTCAAGAACAAAATGCCATGTCGTTGTAAACTTAATGTCCCTTGACCAAAGACTTACTGTACTTAAATATGATACTACATCTCTTAATATAAACATAATTAAAAGAAGTTAATACGAGACACTGAAAACCTATGAGTAATTTTTAATGAAGCAAGTTCTTATTCACCGCAGTGTCACTACACTTCCTTCATACCCATTAAGTAATTCGTGTTGCTGAGTGTTGTTGTTAAAATTTAGATATGTGTTATTAATTTAGATTAAATGTATACAATATAGATGCGAGAGCTTGTAAGTTATTTGTCAACTTGTCGAAAAGAATTCCATCACCAAAAACAAATATTGTAAGAACTGTCTTAGTTATAAGTATCTTCTACGAGGAAAAGAAATTACATACGTATATTATTTAACAACAAAAGCTTACCCAGTAAAATGAGAGCCTTTATTAATAATCAGTTTTTATAGGATAAACTAAGGTGTATGTATCAAAAGTTGACATGTATGTAGTTAACGACTACACGCGATGCTTCCCATCTAAAAATGATACGTTAAGCCATCTTTTAAATGTTACTTGACAATTTCTCAAGAGATTGCCTCGAGGGAGCATTCTAATAAGCTGAATGGGTCTCGTAAAAGATCATTTTCAGACATGTAACAGAACTTATTAACATATATAGCGTTAGCATACAAAGTTTTATAGTTGTTTGTTGTAAATGTCAGTTTTAATTAATCTATTTTACAAAAATAAAAAAGTGTTTAATAAAATGTGTTTATAAATACATAGTTTCATTGATTTTAAAGTATTATAAGGTGGAGCCTCGTTTTTATTTTAATTATATCACGTATTTATAGCTTTGTGACACCGCGACACCGCGCTTTTCATTTCGGGACAAAATTTGCAAATAAAATGGTAAGTAAATAATAAGGATCCACTACATAAAATGCTGCTTATAGCACAGATGTATAACAATAATGTATTTCTAATAAACTTTTCGCCTCCTTATACCCACGAATCATTTAAAATTACATATGTATCTTCACTGAAATTGAATATTTACCCATTTCCGTCCTTAAGTTCGTTGTTATATTAATGTAACAAAACTCCAAAGAAAAAATAATCAGGCAGCTGATATTCTATATGCAAACGTGATAGGGATTACTAAAAATTATAATTTTGTCTAAAAAAGGTTGGTTCATTGAAAAATATTTAATATAGGACGTATTAAGTTGAGGCAACAGTTAGGGCACTCGACTGAGGTCAATGGGACGCACTTCTTTACGTTGTACAGCTTTCAGCGAGCTCGAGTTATCTCTTAAAAGAGGGTATTAATCGTTAAGAAAATAATGGCCGAAACAAATATTTGCCACGTTCTTTCTTTTTGAAATAACCTTCTTAAAAATTTAACGAATTGGTTTTGAGAATTTGAATAAGTAATTAAAACATTAAAGATCACATAGCTTTCGTTTTATCTGTACATTTCTCAAAATCTTTAAAGACCTAGAAGAGCTTTTTAGAGTATTTACATTAGGGAAAGCTGAATCGAACGTCTGATCAAAATAATCTTACTCTCTTTAAATTCACATCTGTATAACTCATTCAAAATTGAATAACTATCATTGATAGAATCAACCCTGTTGAGCGTCTCCATATTAGACGAATTATTGGTTCGTACGAACAGAAAATGAATATCTTGCAAATTATCCAAAGGACTTAGAACTAATAAACTCTTTTCTAAATTTCTTTTTACGTATATAAATGAAGCATATCATATGAAATTCTCGATTTTCTTCATATTGCCTAATGCCAGAAAAGTGTTGATTGATGAAATTACTGCTTTTCATAAATTAATTTTAAAAAAATTTATAACAAAGTGGAAACGTCGAAATGTAAAGTAACGAAATTATTTGTTTCCTAATCAAAAGTCTTTCATTGTACTGTACTTGACTCTAAGTAATAGATTCGATGATTATCTTCATTAACATACCCTTTTCGACAAATTGTTCTGAAATTGAAGCCTTAACAGTGAAAAAAAATCCTGTGTAAATCATTTTAAAAAGGTTTTTATACTGATAAACAATCAATCTTTACACAGATGTATATTGAGCCATTTTATATTGAATAGGTCTGATGTTAATAAACTCGATGGATACTGTTGAATATCTCTTCTAATCCTTGACGGTTTTGAGAGATATGAAATTATAACCCAATTGTACTTTCGGAGCGAAATCGAGTACGGGTACAATGAAAATCTTTAACAAAAGCCAGGGTCCCATCCTTCCTTAAAGATACCAGAAAGAAGTGGCAAAAGCAAAACAGAACTTTAATTTTAATTCATGTACAAAAAAATTTACTAACGATTCGTTTTAATAAGAACATGTTTAAAAATTAAACACCATGAAGCTGTATTGATATTTAAGTAAGTACTAGAATATGTACGAATAAAATATAACCTTAAGTAAGTTGAAATATATCGTGTACGCATTTATTTTTGTTACTTTGTAAAAATATATTTTCAACGGCAACAATCGATTTCATTCTGTAAGAATCTAGTTAAAAATTACAAATTGTACTGATCACTGTGTCTATACATTACGAGAATTCCTAATGTAAGATTATGTGATAAATATTAAAAGTTGCATGTATAGTAAAGAAAAAAACTAGTTTTCGTTAAAGAAAGCTTTTGAAGTATTCTGTAGTGTGTAATGTTAAAGTGACACGAGCGTATAAAATTACCCTCTATTCATTGCGTGCCTACTGCGCGTTGACCGTGAAGGAGGAGTGTTTTCAAAACCGCAGTATTTAAGTTATTTATTATACGTATTTCATTTTGCATAACGAAAATTAAAAAAATTATAAAACGTTAAATATAGAACTATTGCTATCGTTAATGTTCTATAAAAGCTCAAAGTCGCTAAGTAAGCTGCGGGTAAAAAATTCTTTTTGTCTTATTCTTTATATTTTAAAGCAGATGTTTTAAAAATAAGTGTTTAACTTTACATTAAGAGAATTCAAATCGAAAAATCCTTATAAAGTCATTTCGCAACGAAAAATTTTTTTAGAGAGAATGATCGGCTTTAAACAATAAAGATGACATGCAAAGTCTATTTATGTGTATAGCTAGAAGATGTACAAATGTAGTACAACTTCTCGAATCTATCAAATGTAACAGTGACATCAAAGTAAGCTTCATGGAGACGAGTCGGCGCAACAGAACACTCAGTTTGAGCTAAATAGGCCTGACCTACTGACGTCATAAAGCTTTTGTGGATACTCGAGCGCATTAAAACACGAACACATTTACGACATGCATAATCACTGCACATAGATATTTTGTTAACAAGTTTTTTTACACATTTTCTATAGATTACATATCCCATAGAAATTCTATTGGTTATAAAAGTCTCTGTTGGCAGAAACCGTCTACGTAGGTACCACCGCAGCTCCTGTTTCTGCCAACAAACAGTAACAAACAAACATTACTATGTTCTGGTTTGAAGGGAGTTGTTGTTAGTGAAATTAAACAAGACTTAACATCCAATATCTCAAGGTGTCGATATATGTATATCGCTGTGTATACCATCCTAACTGGAACCAACTAACCCCTGACCTTGCCGTATAATTAACCATCAAGTGTCTAATCCCAAGTCCAACTCGTTTCGTTGCTTGACTAAAAAAATCAGTAAAATCCACTCAAAATAAAACACTTCATGTTTTTCTATAATAATGCGCTTTTTGATTTGGTATCACTAATATTGTTTTTCACGTACAATATTTTTATAGTATTTGATAAAGTGTAATATCATGTTTTTCAAATGGATACATTAATAGAACGATCATTAGCAGTATTCCATTTATTTTGCTAAACATTGTACATTAGAGAAATAAAGGTCAAGCTCTTGTGAGAAATAATTGAATGCCAATAAATCCTCTTTCACGAGACTATACACGAAGTACTGTAACTAGTGATGTGTAAATATAACGTCAATCTACGAAATGTATAATGTAAATCAGTGGCTTATTACATAATAAAAATCTTATTTTATCACACCAAATGTGTAAATGATGATTCGTTCATACGATATTATATACATTTAAATTTATTGTTCATAGTAATATTTAATTTAAAATAAATATATTCCAATTTAAAATTATTCATAAATTAGTGTATGGTTAAGTATCGCGAAAGGAAAACTTATATGAAATGTATGTAATTAAAGTATAGAAAAAATGTAATTAAAGGGGGACTTTAATCATAATAAAATTATATCTGAATGAAGTTTAAAAACTAATAATTTAAAATTTTTTTTTCATTTAACAATGGCTAAGTAATTTAAAAAAGAAAAATGTACATCAACTATAACAACGACAATGTTAACGTAGAAATGAGAAAAATGATTTTAACAAATAGCTTTGGACGTATACCAGCAATTGTAACCTTAATACTTCTTTTCGTAGAGATAATAATACATTTGAAAGATTACTCTTTTGTCTTGTTAAAAGACGAATGTTAGCGATTTATTACGCAAATCATTTTCTGTCAGTAATCATAGAGTTAGCAACATTGACATCGACAGCCATAGCTTAAGAATATATTTTTTTCATGTAAACTTTGTCTTCCATTTCACCTGAATCTCGTGTGACCGAGGTGTGCGTTAGTGATTAATAGAGGAAGACAGGTAAACGACGGTGAGGAAATTATATGTAAAATGACATGCATACCAATGACTATGGTATACACGTGATACGATCTAAAAATTATCAGTCCTTGAATTAAATTTTCCAGTTATTAACTTAAAAAGAATATTTTTAAATTAAATTTAGTAAGCATTTGCTTACTCATTATCCTATTCCCGAATAAGACAAATCGAAAACTTCTAGAAATCGATTCAGACGTTCTCGAGTTATTAGTGTTGTAACTAACACGACTTTCTTTTATGTATTAAATAGATATATATGTGTACAGATTGATTCAAAATAATTAAGAAAATGTTAAAATATTAGTGTACTAATATTTTTTTTATGAAAGTTTAATCAAATTAATTTAAAAAGAAGATTTTGTAATTCCCAAATGTATTTATCGAGTTTTATCTGACTTTATAAAATTCAAAAGCTTTTGACAAAAGGACTCTGCTTAAGCCGTCGTTGCGTTACTGAATGAAGCATTGTTGTTTGTTTCTTTCATATCATAAGGCTTTGTAGAAGCGATGTTCTGACCTTTTTCATTATTATTAATATTTATTAAATTTCCAATACACTCCAATATTTAAGCAACATTATACAATGCTTTTTATAACTGAGTTTGTCCTTCCCATTTTCCCAATTAATTTCATGGGGTTGGGGCAGTATGTTAGTCTTCATCTGTACTAAACACACTGCTAGGGATATTGGCAATGGTTTTTACAGTCGGCCGCTTGCCTGACGCTAACATTCCTTGGGAATACCAGTGATATTTCATTTCTTAAACCGCACGTAACTAAAAAAAGTTGGCCTGGATTCGAACCCACGACCCACAGTTCGGAGGCCGAGGGCCGTAACCACTAGGCTATCATGGCCTTTATAACTGAGTTTGTACGAAAGGAAAATTATAACGAACGAACGAATAAATAATACTAAATAACGTCACTCGTTCATTGCTTTATAAATACTGCTTAATGAAAATTGTAACGAAATAGCAATATCCAATTTTATTTTGGTAACACTACATTCTATAGCTTTATTATGATTTATCCAATCTATTACTGTAAGCAGGACATTTTTACGCTTATAAAGAAATTTTTCACGTGTTGTTAAAAATATGGAGGTATACAAATTAGTGAAATTTATTTCATGTAGTACTGTTACCAGTTTTTAAAAGTATTATGAATATGTGTTATAGTTCATTTAAATGAGAACTTTATACTTTATTAATATATACCAAGAGCGTCAAGAACTTTACTTATCTTGGAAAAGGCGTTGATATTAAGTTTATCATATTAGTAACTTCACATTCAGAGCTTTGAATCCAGCCAGCACTAAATGTAAAGTATAGTATGGTTTAAAATAATAGGTTTTTAAATATCGTATAATGATAAAGGACGAAAGACTGCTTTCATTAAAAAAAAATAAATGTGTACAGAAAAATTACGAACGTTCACACGCAAGATCAATTCAATAAGATTTTTTTTCTTTCAGCTCTAAAGTAGAGAAATACGTGTAAATCTTTTTAAATAATGAATAACAGCATTAGGGCATGTCATTTATATGAAAGTTTTCTGAAGTTTACGAGAAAGATTTATAAGTATTAGCTAACAATTTCTTATAAATTTAATCAAGATTGAAATCTTTCATTATCGAGCAACACAGTTTTTTTATTTAGCTCTTTAAACATCTTAGTGGGAAAAATATTTAGAGAAAGAATTTCTGCTATACAGGTGTAATTAAAGTAGATGTAATTTTTTTAATTAAGACAACTGCAATGTTTTCTGGTGAATCGTTTAAAACCTTGCTGTGTATTTTTTCAGAGCCTATTGCTGTTTTTTAAGTTTAAATATTATGAAGTTATTTAGAGTTCATTACCCTCTTTTATCTTATAATTACAAAAATAATCACAAAAGCTTATTAGCAAATATTAAGTCCCTAACATTCTCTTGACAGTTGAGTATGTGATGACTTATAAATAATTAAATTGTCTTATTATCTCCAACTTCCAAGCGAGGTAACTACCTAACGAGATAGTAAGTGACGACATTTAGTTAGAGTAAGTTTGAAGTGTTCATGAAGAACGATAAAACCACTTAGGTTTCTTTTGTAAAATTTTGCTTAAAATAATTTCCATAACCATAAAAGTCATAAATATTTATTCATTTGCATAGATCATATAAAATCTAGTGACATGTATGTACTACACAAAATAGTAATTTGTTATTTGATACAAAAAATTTACCATAAATTGATATGAAGGTTACATCATTATTATTTATTTTCATATTCATTTTATACTTTATTCTAGTAAATTTTAACATTAAAGTTTCCGGATTTTAATGAAACAAACTAACGTTAGGAAACTATAAACATTGTCTAGGATTAATGAAAATATCTTGATACAGAACGCCAGGAATTTCGGGAACGAAGTAGATAAAGGTTTTTGAGAAAGTTATAAAAACCTTGTTCTAAATATAAACATTATCATAGTATTAAAAAGGATACAAACTGATATTAGAGCTGACTGCAGTTTTTGAGTTATTTAGTTATTACTTTTTTCTTCCGGAATAATTAATTTGATATGTATTGCAAATATTATAAACGTGTCATAGATCACCGTTCGAGCGACAGTTAGAACTATATATTAAATAAGTAATTATGATATACATCTCCAAAAAAATCTACATGTTGTTTTTTACCAGAATTTATTCAACTGTAGAATATTTATTATGCCCATTTCGATACTTGAAGGGAAAATGCGTCAAGAGTCCATTGTTTGACTTAGGGTGAAAAGTAGGACAAAGAAAATAACAAACATTCACAACTAAAACTCTCTTGTAGACACTTAAGTTTTATTCGCGTCGATGACTAAGGAGATCAATGTAAAAACACTTGTCAATTCATTATACTTATTATATAACAATGAGAAATGATTTTTAGTATGGGTTGATAAATTTTATTTTCATCTAAGTGATATAAAAACGTGAACGAAAACAATCTGTTTTCCATTTGTATTTGTACGCAGCTACGATATGATGGATTGCACATAATACCAATACTTGTTCGAACAGAAGAGATTAATGCAGAGATCTGATTTCTCTATTCGTATCCACCCAAGCGATACTTTGCTTTATTTGCGAAAAACAATAGTTATACCATGTCTACGAGCAATTCAATTAATATACAAATATCAGCTAAGAAAGAAAATAGTTCGAGGTATAGATATGTTTAATTACTTGTTTTAATTGTCTATTGAAGTGTACTATTAGAAATATTCAACCTCAAATAGGACGTTTAAAAATTATTAAACACCACAATTTTTATATCAAATATATTTATTTATCTTTTATAAATATTCTAACGAGACTGCCTGGACAGTCCTGGAGTAAATTTTTTAGATAACAAGGAGGAATTCATAAGAGTAAGAGTAATAGTGTTTTAAACATTTCTCTATCGTAACTTCATTTGCGGAAACCATGTTTGTTAATATTACTACAAAGCCTGTTATTGCCACTAAATAATTGCGTATATCGAAATTATTTTATTCTAATAGTGATAATATTAATGTAACCTAATACCTGTGCTGTGTGTTATTTGGATCGCTCAAAAACCGGTACCAGATATAGAAGAGGCGGTGGCACTATCTAGACCATGGATGCACAGACCGCGGCCCGCCCGTCGAATACTGGTGGCCCGCCGACAGCAAAACAAATACTCTCATACATTCAAAAAATATTTAATTCTATTCCAGAAAAAAATTGGGCCAAATATAAAAAAGATGAGACCGACGACCTGATTAAGGTAGCGGGGAGCCGTTGGATGCAGACTGCCAGGAGTCGGTCGCGGTGGAAATCTTTGGGGGAGGCCTATGTTCAGCAGTGGACGTTTCCAGGCTGATGATGATG
>DWHU01002218.1:0-10409 GCA_018247975.1 Parides photinus
AAACATTGCTTACAAGAGTTTTAATGAATCAAAGAAAAAATCAAGAGATATTGAATAGATATATAATATGAAGAGATATATTAAAAACACATTTTTTTTACTGTCTCTTACTTAGTAAACGATCAGGGTAGGGAACGGTTAACTCTTCATGTAAAGGTAATTAAATCAACAAAGCTAAACTCCAAACTACCTTTACATTCTAGGATTTTTTTGTAATATACATAACGTTCATGTTTATATTATGACGCATAAAGCATAAATTAAGACATATTAAAAATATATAACAAAACCAGTTTAAATGGATACAACCTTTTCGCGGCGCCACTGAATGCCCTAAGCGAGCGCGTAAACAATTCTGTCCAATATTCGACAAACATTATATTATCATTGACAGCGCTAAAAAATTGAATTGATCATTTACATGCTTTTTTAATGTCTGGATTAATAAAAAGTAACAAACGTGGGCGTGAAAACATTGAGGTTTTTAGTTCAAAAACCTTTCACCGCTTAAGACATGGATTTTAACATTTGCTTACCAGTCGAAGGCTAGTAGTATATAAAATTACGCAAATATAACTTTTGTCATTAGGTTATTTTTAGTAATTATTTAAATTAATACTTCTACATAATATGTATGTTCATACTATAATGTGAAATTTAGTATTTTGTTATAATTTTGGCAACGGTATGTATATGTTTTTGTTATCTCTACAACTCTAAATGTTGCCTGTAAGAGATTTTTGATCATGTGTAATCGTATTTATGTCCCTTGTTTATTTATTGTACCAAAATGTTTAAATAAAAAATGTTAGAATATATATTTGAGAGCAGAGATTCAGAACTTCTATCCATCAATTGTTATGATGATGATGATATTATTATAGCCGATTTTGGCCACAGCGACTCAGTGATTAGGTTTAGGTATGACACTGAGGAGAAGAAATGATGGTTCTATTGTCATACAGTATATAATATGGAACTAGAGTTAACTGATATTTTTAGAAACACTTCATCATAATTTCATACTATTAATATTCACGTGTATATTTAACCAGAATACTCCTTAATTGAGGGTGATTGCTAGCTATATTAACCATACGGGCTCGCAAGTGTAATATTGTAGTCACAGAAAATACCGTACTATTCCTAAAGTTGTTATGAACTGCGACTAGAAAATTCTAATCGTTATTTCATTAAGAGACATTTTAAATAGTTTATTTTTTTAAAGAAACCTGAAGTATGAGCTGTATAATAGAATATTAAATAGAAACCATTTAAACATGTTTAACAAATATTTAGTCGAATGTTGAATTGTGATTGTGGACTACAACAAAATCAAGTCTTATCTGTCTGATCGATAAACCAAACGTGACATTATATCTTAATGGAAGGTAAATTTATCACGTCACCTGTAAAGAAAATAATAATTTGAGATGTATAACAATTTCAATAAATAAAAGTATAGAGCTTCAAAACACTTTAGGCAAAACACTGTACGGAAATCCTAACAAGGAATGTCGTTATTCTAATTATGTGTCCAGCCTGTTATTAATGTGTCATAAAAATATATGTCCGCCTATCATAAATCCCACACATTCATAAATTATAAATTAACTAAATTATATTATGTAATAACATTTGTAAGTTTCTTATCCTGGTGTCGTTAAAAAAACAAACGGATGCCATTCATATGATGGTATTTATATCCATTCGTTCTCCTGTAAATAGCGGCGTCATAAGAAGAGGGCCAGGCAGAGTGCCTGGCCTAATAGCTCCCTTTTATGTAATAGTGCTTGAGAGCTTCCTCAGGAACCTCGGCGCGGGCCATTACTTTATTTTATTTATTCACTGGGCTTGTTATGACACTAAGGGGAGAAAACTGAACTGGGTGTATATGAGTAATTCCTGAACGTAAGAATTTAAGTTTAAGGAAAAACTTAATCGCTTAATCACACCATTTATAATATTAAGGCGGAAGAGGAAAGTTAAACAGAAAAAGACTGAATATTTCAACGTTATGAGCAGAGTGACGGATATTATTTTAAAGTATTTAACGTAAAACATGACTAATTTATTTTGTCCTTGATTATTTAAATCACAAACGTTCATTCTGCTTTCAATGATTTTGTTAATAAAAATATGTTTTTTTTAATGAATTGAATATTTTGAGGTAATCATTCAGAAACTTACCGGATTAAAGTAGGTAATGCCCATCTCCTTCAGCATGGGGATGGCAATGTCCGACCTCCAAGTTGTAGGGTTGCAGGAGCCTCCCAAGAACACCTCGCACGGCGGCGGCGATGCCTCGCTGCCTGTACCATATCACAGTTTATTATGTATATACATACCAGCGAACTCAGCAAATTTTGTCCCGCCTAACAGTCAATATATAGGCAGATTTATGATTTTAAAATAAACACAAAATTATACAGTAAAATTTTTAATGATATCAGAACAATAAAATACAGAATTTGTTTGAATAAACCTGAATTTATGCGCAAATGGATTGTGAGATTTTTTTGCGCAAATGGTTGTGTGATTGTGTTTCGAAAATTATTATCCCGACGAAGACAAATCCAAAAACACAAAAATCATGAAAATCGGTCTAGCCGTTCTCGAGTTATTAGGTGTTGTAACCAACACTTTCATTCACATTTAACATAGCGCCATCTATTGAATACGGACTCAATCCAGTCAACAGATGCCGACTTCTGTTGGTATCGTTCGGAAGTAATAAATAATTGTGACTATCAGACATTAAACAAACAAATCAACTTTTGTATATAACCTTACAGAATACTTAAGTACATTTGTTTTTAAATATTACTCTTATTTTTGAATAATTAATTATGGTAATGATTTGTATAAATGAATAAAAACTTAGTTTTATATTCTTACTTCGGGTTTCATATCTTACTCTTTCAAAGTTCGAGTTCTACATAAAGAATTCACGACTAAAAATCCTACGATTTCCTATACAATATACGTACAAGATACTTTTTTCAAATCCCTAAAGTGACATCATTTACAACCGAACACAGGCGTGGGGTCAATGATACGAGTGACATCATCTGTGAAAAAGATCCATTTTAATTTGGAATACATCCATCATTTATACACCTCCACCATTTACAGTCGAGAGCATTATAATTTTAAATTTGTACGTACAAAAATAAAACGAGACGTGTAGTCTCAAAAAATATAATTTTATAAAATATACTCATAGTGGTAATGGTTACGATGTAACACAAAATTAAGACTAGATTATCACTTGGTAAGCAAAGGCAAACTATGCGAGAAACACTAAAGATAGGCATTTATATTTAAAATTTATCGAGTCAGTACTTCGTGTTTCTTTACTATATTTTTAAGTGAATAGATGTTTCAGTGATGAGTATCTGAAAATGTTTCCCCCAGATGGTTCGGAGACACGCACAAGAAGTACAGTTAATTGTCAACAATTGTATTGCGGTCTTACACGCAATAGCGTGTGAGCGGTGACCACAGCTGCGACACCAAACTACTAGAGCTTGTTAAACCACACGCGGTGATTATATCTCTGCAAGAATGCACCACCGCGAATACCACACAGCAATATCTCATGCATATTTCACATAATTATAAGAAATTAATTAATATTCATTATAATTAAACCTTCGTTTTAGCTACGAAGAGATCAGGAGAGCGAAACGTTTACAAAATAAACCATACGATCATAAAATTGTGCTCGTCGCCATCCAACCATAAGAAATTAAATCTCATTACTCCAATAATTTCACTAGATTCAGCTATCTTCAAACATATTTATGTCTGCACACAATTACCTAGACTGTCCTTGGCAATAGAAATCAACGGACAGCACTGTCAGTAATTATTAAAGTGTAATACGAGGTGGTTTGTAAAGTATTCCGGTACGGGCAGTTGAACGAACATGCCTGTAGTAATGATTGATGAACATCGAGTGCGTGGGAAGTGACTACGTCGGCAAATTCTTCTACTACACCCACTTTAACGTTAGCGATTTCCGATAACACCAGTCAAATTTAAATGCAGCAATGGAAACTGGAGTCTTTAAAAGTATGAGTAGAGAGAAGTCAATATATGTAATTAACAGATGTTGGTGTTGACATAGCCGCACCCGGACCGCGGGCAACAGCGCACTAACTCGGGAATAACATCCAATGGCACATTAAACGTAAACACACGAGCCGAACTCATTGAAGGCACTGAACATTCCCGCGTTGACAGCGTGTTTTGTAAACATTATAGTGATAGTGATACATATGTTTTAAATATATTTTGTGTAAAAATTATTGTTTACAATGTGTGAGACGCACAGGCACAGGGCACGATCATAGCAGTCGGAGGCATGGCGAGGTCGCGCGGCACTCCCGCCAGCGCGCTCTACCTACGGCGGTCGACGGACAACTGGCTTCCACGTCCGACTACATCGCCTCCGACGACTAAGCCAATTCCGCATTTTAAAATACACCGTTATTTCTACACACTGTAAGGTAATGGTTAACGCTGATGATGCCCGTCATCTGGTCAGTTGTCATTCAATAGGAGATCGCGATACGTCATTGTAATTCGTCATCTCGAACTTATGACCATGAATGTGAAGAAATAAAAACTTTATTACACATCGCACATTTAGTAAAAAAAAGTATAATAAACAAAAAAAAACTTTTTTGTGTGTTGTGTCGTAAGTGTTGAACAGGTCCCACTCAGCATTCGCTATAGCAAGTTTAATGCTGCAGCGCTGATATTATATGGAGCTATAGTAATAAATAACACAAAAAATAAATGAACAATGGAACCATTTAAAACATATATCTTTCTGTCCTTCCCATTTTCCCAATTAATTCCTTGGGGTTGGGGCAGTGTGTTAGTCTCTTTCTGTACTAAACACATTGCTAGGGTTATTGGCAATGGTTTTTACAGCCAGCCGCCTGCCTGACGCTAACCGTCCTTGGGAATGTCAGTGATATTAAATTTCTTAAAGCGTACGTAACTAGAAAAGACATTGGTACGCGCCTGGATTCGAACCCACGACCCCCGATTCGGAAGCCGACGTCCGTAATCACTCGGCTATCACGGCTCTCATTTAAAACATATATATCATAAACAATACAATTAATATGAGGGATGAAATTAAAATAAAGGACGACTTGGACAAATGTACACAATATATATACATGCATACAAATATTAATAACGCACGCGATTAATGCAACATAATATAATATATAACCTAGAACGATTATATATGATTAATACATCATTAAGGCATTTCATAATTTACTAATCTTGGAGAGCAAGTAAATTTTTCCATAATTTTTTTTTATTGCAAAGCAGACATGTTATATGTATATTAAGTAATTACAAGAAAAAGTTAAAATATATCTAAATTCATATAAATAGGAAGAAAACCAAACATACTGTATTGAGACGGAATCGAATTCCGAGCACAAGGTTTTGGTCATTGTATCGATCGCGTAACTACAAGTGAATTATGGGCATGTACATTAATTATTTCGAGTACATGAATAAGCCAAACGCAGAACAAAATGAAACCGGTTCGGTTTGATATTTAAAAATGGCGGTGTGTGAAACAATTAGACTTCGTGGTCTGTCTTCCGGGTGTGAAGGAAGCTAGATGTTTGGCATACACAGCGCGTAACATAGCGCAAATATATCTGTCAGGACATGTATGACATAGCTGATACAAACGTTGTATTTCTAGTTTGTATAAACTATGTGGCCTATGTATTAGCTGGTATATAATTTGTTTTGGACAATCCGCAGAGGTTGGTCAGGTCTGGTCTCATCGCCGCTACTTCCGCACTCCGTTTATAGTTCGTGCGGAAGAGCCGGGAAGGTCGCGCCCGCCGTTTATTTAACAATGTTTGTTTATTTTAAACCTTATACGTGTTTGCGGAATCACAGGACTTTTATTATTACAACACAACTTTTATTTATATTCAACCCGCATGACAGTCATTAAATTGTTTGAGTCATTATAAATGCGTATTTCCTTGCGGCGAGTTAAGTTTCCGCAGAACAATCATTGGTCGCAAAGACAGAAAAATTACGAAATGAACAACTGCGATTACAAAATAGAAGAGATATAATACTCAAAGTTATTATATATAAATAATCGGAACAAGGTTAAACTCACTACGATGTCGCAGAATAAATATTTATTTTGAACATTGGGATGTAGAGGCGTAAATTAATGTTTCATCACTGAAAAGTAAGAGATGTACATGATTACAAAATGATAGTAATTTCATAAAATTTTCGGTATATTTTTATAGTAATCATAAAACGTATTGTTTTTGCATAAACTGCGATTATATTAGAAAAGTGTCTGTTAATGTTTTCCTAGAGAACGATGGCGACGATTTATCTATCTTGCCTTGATACCTATAAGTACAGTATTTGTTTTAGCGTTTAACGTCACTTGTGTAAAGAGCAACTCTACCTATAATTCGATTACTATAAAGTCGAGTGAATGCAAGACAACAAGCAGTAATTATTACTATATATTTTAATTATATATAACATCATAATGATTTCTTATAGTTTTTCGTGACCTTTTTTTACCTTATTTTTGTCCTAGGTAGATACTCAATACTGAACATTTAACGGTCTAAAATAATAGATGATTATTAGGGATCAACACTTTAGTACATTCACTAAATAATTTACTTTAATTTCAATAATTTGTAATGCGTTGAATGTGTCCTTTTACGAGTATGAACTGACTCATTTTCAAGGAAGTTATTACAACCTAATCTAAGAATTTAAGTCTGTTGTTGTAAAGT
Source organism: Parides photinus (assembly GCA_018247975.1). Taxonomy (NCBI): domain Eukaryota; kingdom Metazoa; phylum Arthropoda; class Insecta; order Lepidoptera; family Papilionidae; genus Parides; species Parides photinus. The sequence continues at coordinate 6,831 of DWHU01002218.1, forward strand.
ATAAAAAACTGGTTAGTTACAAAGTAATGTAAATTAACCTTAATTCAGTCATCGTTGCGAAGATGACGAACTTGGTTATACTTTTAAATATACTTCTTACTTACAGTACTTATTGAAATTAAATTATGATTGTTAATCGACGTTTATGAATTGAGAAGTGGAAGAAACTTAAGAGAGAAAGTTTAGATTCGTAATTAAACGTAGAGTTTTGAAATAGATAAAATATTGAATTGTATATATATTATTTAAACTTTGTCCGATGAATATACTTCAATACAAATACAAATCAATTTGGTCATTGAAACAGTTTAGAAGAAAAAAATATGCTTGGCAAAGGGAAAGATTACCATTGCGATGATTATTAATTACTTATTTTGAAAGTACTATTTGTAACGTCGTATCGGTAATAGCAGAAGTTATCAACAATCAAAATGTTCACAATTCAGACCACTAATCAAAGGATATGTTTAGTCTAGAATTGTAAACCTTTGGTATATCGTTGCACGTCGTTATAAACAATCTTAATATGTACAAGCGCTTACAAATGTTATGATGTAATCTACGTATTGGCCAGCTGCCATTCAATATAGTTAAAAACGTTAGTATTTATCAAACCAGAAAACGTCTGAAATAAAACATTGCATATAAAATCCTCCTAAAATACTGCATTGCGTAAGAATCAGATTTGACAAATTACATAGCAGTTTATTAGATACATGATTTTAAAAAAGATAAAAGGTGGACTAACTCTGATGTACATAAAAGAATTGATTAAAGATGGAGATGTGAATTTTGTCTATCTAATCTATGTTAAAATAGTAATATTTACAGTCCTGTTCGTATATAGGCTATAGAGCCGCCTGAGGGGCAGGCTCGTTGTATTTCTGGATTAGTACCGTGTGGAAAATTTAGTCACGGTTTAATCACGGGACGCTGTCTCTGATCGACCTTCCGCCATACAAAATAACACAAACAAAGCATAAGGAACACGCTAAATCGGTTGCGGAAGTGTGCATGACAATATATTACATGTATGGATATGTATATATGCGGTAATATGCAGTTGTTTGTACGCGTGACGGATGTAACGTCGTTCACATGGCTTGGAAAAATTGTTACCAATTGCTCAAAAGTATATTTTTAAAGCCATGATAGCCGGGGGGTTAGTGATTAATGGCGTGCACTGTGACTTTTCTGAGTTATGTGCGTTTTAATAAATTAAATATCACTGGCTTTATCCGCCTACCCGCACTTGGTCAGCGAGGTGGATTATGTCCAAAAAATCTTTTATTATGAAAGAAAACCCGGAGTCCCAGCAGTAGGGACATTTAGTAGGCTTTTAACAACAGATATAAATAAAAAATATTTCCTTCTCTGTGGTTTATCTGTACACACTTTTATCCCATACACTTTTGTTAGTTTCAGTTTCAGTTCAGAAATTTTTTCCAAGAAATGCCACCTATTGTGACCATTCGTTCGTGCACCGTATTTGTCATGTTTTTGACGTTTTGTGATATCATTCAAATAGCAAAGAGAATGTACATATTTTTTTAAATTAAAATGTAGTAATTTATTACGAACTATCAATTTTAATTTCGAATAAAGCCCCATTGCCATTTGCTGAGCAATGCTTCTTATTGTTACTTTCGCCTGAATAAATAGTCAAGGCATTCGGTAAAGTGAATAAAAGAAAATAGAACTAATGAAATAATGTATTTGTATATATACATATGTTCTCTATTATAGGTAATATGTGGGCAATTATAGGATGCTAATAGTCAAAAAATCTAAAAACTATACAAAAGTTAAAACGAAAATGTCATAATTATTTTCGTAGTTTCGTTTACTAACATGATTTTTGGAGGTTTAATATTTGTCCGTGTATAATTAAAATGTTAAGTGACTTTCTTACCGTTTACATGTTTGCACAACGTATCCTTATCCCGAATCTCTTTGTCTAAACTCCATACTGGTGACTCCGGTTTGTTGGAAGCTCTGAAAATAAAATCCTTATTAGAATTGCGAACAGCAGACTTCTATGCCCTTGTCGGGTCAAAGGCAATTAGGATAAATTAGACGTAGATCAGTCATCGGCGGATTAAGTCGTGAATCATGATAAGTTGAGGCCTTGGCGGCTGCTGCGAGACGCACCTCGCGTGTTAAATGCAAGTAACATTGTAATGATTCAGTACACGGGCAATATCTCATTGTGCGACATACGCGGGTCAACGTTCGAGTCCGAGCCGGCAGCCGTGACCGTGTGTCCATGGTTCAAGATCGGGGAAACGAGAGGCGCAATGCGACGTCATCGACAAAATTAAACTGATTCGTGATGCACCTAAACACTTTGTTGCAGGAACTAATTGTCATTGTGTATATTAAGGCGTTTACATTGAGGAAAAAACTTAGGGTATACACATCATCAGTGGCGTGCACAGGATTATGACACTGGGTATGCGGCGGAGTACTCGGTCACAACAACTTTTTTTTATAGATACTTAGCATAGCCACGGCTACGCGACGGATCTCTAAGTCGGAAAGCAAGCCAACAGAACAAGTCTTGTTGCAAGATATCCGATGTGCGAACGTTTTATTAAATTATTTGTGAATGGCAGGTAAAGCACTGTATTTCTGCCTACAAGGAGCGCACGCCCCTGCACATCATTATTGATAGCACACAACTTGGGAATAAAATTTTCGCCACGGTCCATTTCAATGTCATCATTGTCACATACTTATAAATAAATGTCTACAACTTAATTTATTAAAAAAGATGCGGCTGAGATTCTCGCGCCAGCTCTCTATCTCAATTAATATTTACGAGTCGTAAATTGTACTTACAATATACATTAGACTACAATATATTTAAATAATTTACACACAACTGCCTCTATAAATTAATCTCATATGATTGTTGTGTTATAAATTGTATAAAATCAGAAATCTAATAAACCTACTTGTGATCAGTCATTCATTTAAACTGTAAATAAACTTGTAGGTGAAACTTATTAAAAGACATTAACAAGCTAACAAAATACTAATAATGATATGAAAGTTGGAATTACTCATTATTTCACGGACGCGAATGTTCTGGTCATAGAACATAATGTAAATAAACTAGAACAAGTATTTTTCTATGCTTTTTATTATGGAGGCTTCTAAGTAGTTGAAATAGTTTAATGCCAAATGCCTTCATACTGTCAACTATAAGTAAATCGTTGTTCTGTTACAAATGTAAATTGTAATTGTATACGATGACGATCGTAACCAATAATTTAAATTGTCAGACGCTACTGTTATACCAATAGTATTGATTGATGACACCTAATAGACATGCGACATCTTTCGGGCACTGAACGCGTACTATTAAAATTAATTAAATTAAACAGCCCATTTAATTTTCTCACTGCTGAGAACTGGAACTTGGAGCCTTCTTTAAAAAGCTGTGGCCTTTATCCACTATGCTGGCCAAGTGCAAGTTGGCGAATATCACATTTTTACACATATCAGCTATCACAGCTTCACTGGGCCATCACGGCTTAAGTGAGCTATCACGGCTTCACTGGGCTATCACGTCTT
>DWHU01002219.1:0-10407 GCA_018247975.1 Parides photinus
ACGTCTCTGTTATCGGAGACCGTTTAAGTATATACCATTCGGTCGTCAAGTAGTAATGTGCAATAGTTTTTGGGTTTGATAGGCAATACATAAATAAAATTATGGCAGACGAAAAGGACGATAGAAGCTAGCCAGATTGGTTAGAATAAACTCTTACATCATACATAATCAAGGACTTAGATAACCACGATCGTTTTACAAAGGTTGCCATTAGATGTCCTACAACGTCGGCAGTTTGCTGCTGGTAGGTCTGCGTGCAAACATTATTATGTTTCGGTTTGAAATGTGTAGTTAATAGTGAAATTAATGGTTAACACTTAACATTTTAGGTGCTAAGGCGACGAAATATATTTGTTGTAGTGTTTACTAACCTAACTAGTGCCACATTGTTATTTTTTTTTACATTTTCACAATGGTATCAGGTGAACATTTCGCCCGTTCCGTTGCTTCGTTGGCAAAAAAAATCGTTTAAGGAGATTTTATATATCGTCAACTTCATCAATTTCGAATGTTGGCTGCTGTGTTAAAGTAGTATTCACTTTAGCTAACTAAGAATCTCAAACTCAGGACTAGAAATTTTTCCTCTGACAAAGAAACGGCAAGGGTGGGCAACCTTTGTAGACGTAAGATCGACTTGTTGTCATATGTGCAGTCTAGTCTAAAACCCACGTCCAGGAGAATTAAAATAACATGAATAATTGTTAACGATATATATTAATTCAAATTAGGCATACGTAAATAAAGATTTAGAATTTATTTTATGCTATGACCTTAATGGAAAGGTTGTGTTACATATCTTTAACCAAGAAAACATAATTTGGTGTATATCCTGATAATAATAACGAGTCTTGAGTATCAGTCAGAACAGAATGTTGTTTGCTCTTCGTTAACTTTAAATACGAAAAAGCTGATATGTATTAATTTATTAGATATTCACTATATTTAAGCAAAAACATATTTTATGATTACAACATAAAACACTTAATTCTGTGTATACTGCCGTAAGTCAAGATGTCGACCGATCGGTCCGGTTGGCCACCTCTGATCTAGGAGGTATTAAAATGTTTAATAAACATAAACAAAACATCCGGTTGGGGTACAGGCATTCTCAACGATGCAGTTGTAAAAAGAATATTGCGGGAAGACAATTTGAAAAACGACAAAAAGCTACAAGCAATTCAGCGGGCTCGCTCTTAATTGGATGACACTACTTCCTACAAACGACTTCCCGCTCCGTAGCTCACACCGCAGTACTTGCAGGCTTCCGCAGTTAACTTACAACCTCCTTACCTAATTTTTGCTTACACTAGCAGTGTATAAAATAACACAGTTGTTCGCTAAGTGCTTTTATAACTTCTTCTGTAACGTTTGAAGAAATATTAAAATTTACGGGTCGGTTTTATAATGTCAACGATAAATCAAGTTAAATAGCGCTTTAGTGTTATTTTCTGAACCTAAGTCACGCGACGCCTGTATTGTTTATATAATATTATCGACCCAGGCCGTTCTGTACTTTAATATTGAGTTAAAAAATTTAATCTGGGTCTAAAATCATACCTGGTGTATACGTTGTTACCACATGTACTCTTGTGTGTATTTTTGATTTGGTCAATAATATCGAAATTATAATTCCAACCAACGGACCGGAATTACCAGTTTCGGATTCATATTACGATTTTCAAATAAACCCGCTTGAGGCACAAATAAACAGATTGGCTTTTTTCCTCTTGGATTCTGCAAATTAGTAGGAAAAAAAACTGATCGTTGACAAAAATTGTTCATAATGAACATTTAAAACGTTTTTTATTCTTTATTTAGTATTATTAGCGAAATGGAAGTGCAAATTAACAGGTTTGTTTTAAGTTTTAAATAGTAGAAGATGACCCGAGTTTATCAAGTTGATCAAAAGTTGATTTTACGGGAGGAGCGTTATTTAATTAATGATCACGGTATTATATTTAGGTAATTAATGTACTCCGAAGATGAAAGGACTCGACAAGTGTAATTAAATTCCGTAATTGCGCCATTAGCACAGTTTTGTACGTTCATTTATAAGTAAACGTTGGAACTTGAAAAAAAGCTTTAAAAATTAGCGTGGCTGGTTCTTTGGTAGGTCTTAAAACCTGTAGTATTTAAGGTGTGGTGCCGGCGGTAAATATGGAGCAGAGTCGATTCTCATTCACGACGCTTACATAATGACACTAAGCACCTACTTATTTATGTGCCCAGTTACTGTGCACGTGCTTTGGATTCTTAAATACTTCACAAACAGTTTATATTAGATTTATCAATACTTAAATGACATCCAATTCAAACTACCGAAGATTGATATCAATCGATATAAGTTAACAAGAATTTTTTTCATATTATAAATATTGATATTGTTATAGCATAGGAAATTTGTTTAACTATTCATCAAATTTGATTGGATATTTAATTAAAATTAACTAACACGACAGCAGAAATAGGCACAGTAGTCCACCTCTGCAGACTGCCTACGACCTATGTACGTATAAATAAGTCTGCACACAGATTATCAGAATTTTTTTATTATTTACTTTTATTTATTTTTATATCTATACAGTACTTAAACAAGTTCAAACTTTATGGCTCCATTTAACAGAAATACAATAAGCTAATAATTTATAGTTAAAATAAAGCGTTGATGAAATTTAGGATATTTTCAGAAGAGTATGAAATCTCATTGATTGGCAGTGAATCGTGAGACTGTAATGATTTAGCGCTCTTTAAGTTAATTGATATTCAGTGAACATTAAGCTATTAGGTTAAAGACACTGAAGACACAACAACATACATACAACTACGATAATGTCAACTTTGTTCCGCCAGTAGATGTTTGTAGACCGGTTTTTACTTTGAGTTGTAAATGAACGCGCGATTATACTTTATTTGATTAGTGCTTACAGGTAAGTAATAATTTGGAATACTTTTAAGCCCTATTATCCAATTGTATATTTGGTCGTATGACAGTCGTATGGCTTCTAGAATCATTAGCGGTGGCATTGAGCCTTGTTAAATTGAATGCTTTGTTGGCCCACATGCCGCTAAAGCTACCTGCCAAAAGAACGATTGATGTTAGCTAATAACGAATACGTACGAGCTGTGGTTAAAGTGCCATTACGTTAACGCATAGTTTACTGTATCATTCTGTTAACATTTTATCATGCTAAGTAACATACCTTCATTTATCATTTCTATATAAAAGAAAATTGTTCAATATCAAATGTAGCGGAATACTTTAGAAAAAAGTTTCAATTGTACGTAAAGTATTTAGGGAATAAGTTTCACAGATAATACTTACATATTTCTGTAAATTAGGTTGTAACTATGAAATTATGCAGTTTAAATATACAGTAGCACATAAGTTTATCGTTAGCATATAAACGTGTGAATCAACTGATTATATTATATGTTGTGTAGATAAATATCAAGCGTTTCCCACAATCAATTACATCGTGTAATTTATGTATTACGTGTTGAATTAGTTCAAGTTTAACGGAGCAATTAATTTGGGAATAACTAACGGGACGAGTACAGAACAGCGTAAATTTAACACTAAACAAGTAAGATATTGGTACAATCTGCTAGCGACTGTGTACTATACTGTAACTTTGATGGACGGACTATCGTTTAAAGCTGACTTCATATAGTCGTAAGTAACAATGAATATGCTGATGGTGATGAATGTTTGCTCAAAAATCTCTGGGTTTTACATGTTAATAGTATAAAAGAAGCAGTAATGTAATATTAGGTGTTCTGTATATCAGCCCGACTATGAAGCTAGTTATAACACAAACGCTTTTCTACTACTCCATTGATGCTGTCAACAACTTTACATCTTCAACGATTTTAGTTTAAATGTAACGCGTTTTCAGAAAACGGCATAATGTTGATCATTACCCATTACACAATATTTGTAATAATATTGTTTTTTTTAGTTTATTTAGCACACACATCATCTATCATCAAACCACTTGACTTTGTCATATCATGTATAGAGTCACATAATTATGTTTACTCAATTTAAGAATCAAACCAGGTATGGTACGCGCAGGTTTTCAAATTATAAAAAAAAACATTTAAATTCCTATAGAGAAGGTGGTTGAGTAATAATTTCTTTGGAACCTATTATTAAAAAACTTAAATCAAACATCAAGAAAACCACTAGAAGACTGCAAAATAAAAAGTTGTGACTACTCCATGACTGATGCGAAACAGTCGTAACTTGGAGATGATAAAATAATTAAATAAACAGAAAAAGAACAGTTAAAAATAATCTCATTAAATGTGTAATATTCGCATAAATATAAGAAATATTTATAGCATAATTTTAAATATGTGACCCCGTTACACTGTGAACTGTAAACCTTGTATATAAATAGTAAAACCATTCGCTTAAAAGTTGATTTATTGTCAGTTCACTTGAAATCGCAGTCACGATCAAAAGCTATTAATATAAACTTTAGAGAAATCTCAACGCTTTTCATTCAATGTTCACTTTGAAATATAGATCTGGAGTTATTTAGTGTTATCCTAAAGTGTAGACCGAGAAATGAAGAGCGAGTGAAACGAAGCGCTATCTAAAAACATAAAGTGATGAAGATAAAAATTAATAGGAATGATTGATATACAAAATCCTGTGTAACTAATTAATATGAGATTATTCAAAAACAGTGTCAGATATTTCTAATAGCATGTTCAACATCATCAGCAGCCTTTGTGAATGCAGTCCTGGATATAGGCATTTCTCAATGTCTCCCACAGACTACGGTCCACAGCCTTGCACATCTACCAACTTCTGGCCGTTCTAACGATATCAACCCTAGTCCTCAAGTACCATGTCCAAGCCCATAGGTGAATATAGGGAGTATGCATTTAATGATTACACCAGATCGCTACCAACAGGTTAATATTTACGAAATGTTCCCGTGTAAATGCTCCCTTCGCGCTAATTTCATGACACAATCCAAATTGTTGCAATTAACTAACTTAATCTACTACTCATGAAACTTTACGATACGGAAACTCCGTAGTCTTCTTAGTAAAATTTGATGAAGCAAACCGGATTATTTACAAATCCTAATCCGCAGGGTGCGTTTTGCTTAATAAAATTTAAAGTTTGAATTTAATGACTGAAGTTTGTGCTGGAAATTTGTTCATAAACCTGTTAATTTAATACGTACTGATCCTTAACGTCTTTTGATACTTGTATCGTTAAATATAATTTTACGTATAGGTTAATCCTCCAACTGCTTGTTAAAAGAAATTTTGTTTATAATTTAACAAAAATATTTTGCAATGTCTATAACTATACGAAGATCTATAACAAATATTATCTGCTAGTTTTCTAACTGTTATTATTCATGTGAGGGTCGAGATGAGCAAGAAATTTATCGTTTTGAGAATGATATGCTGTTCACAGAACCCTTATTAGAATGTTAACATTGTACAACTTTTTACTCGTCATGCTGTATTTGATATTAAGTCTCGTTACTCTAGTTATTTTACCTGATACAGCACCTTTTGAATTTACCACAGAACAAGTTCCAACTACTATTTTGCGGTAGTGGTATGTAGTAGAAAAAGGTGGTGCGTTGATATTTACGTACACCGTATCTTACACACCTAACGAGGGAATTAAGGACTTCTTGAAGTGTTTATTCAATAAATTGTTTTGAAATTCAATGTTAGAAAAAAAATATTAAATAAAACGTTTTTAAAAACATACTTTTTACATTTTTAGTACGTTTTTTTTATTAAAATCAAATATTAAAAGAAAAACTCTAAAATGCTCCCGAAAGTAATCCCCGGAGAATTCGATCTGATTTTTCAGAGATGGCTTCCAGGTACTGGACGACCTGGTAGTCCGAGTCCTAAAATGAGGGATTATTGTATTGTCATCGACCCTTGGGTCGTGTGCAAAATTTCAGCCTTCTAGTACAATGACAAGGAGTTCAAATTAAGCTTAGCAGATTTGTAAATATCACGATGGCGATGAAAAAACTTTGTAAATTAATAAAAAGCATATAAAACAGAACCAAATTAATTGTTTTATGTACTTATGGGACACAAAGGTATGTACTTGTAAGTGTAGATGAGACTGTAAGTGGTTTAAGTGGTGTTGTAGATAACGTTGACTGTTGCACAATTTGTTATGAAACGCATCATGCGGGTGATGACTGCTGATAAGTGTTAACATTTGTTCGGGATTTGAATAACGACGAAATTTTATTTTTAATCACACACATACATAATATTTGAATCGTTTATATTGGGTACGGTTGAGATACAATGATTTAAAGTAGAAAGTTGTTTCGACGGAACCTTTCCTTCCCGATGTTTATCGGCTCTACAAAGTACGTGGCTGGCCTATTTTCACTTCAGCTTGATCCTTTGTGCAATATCGGTAATTCTTGTTTTATTGCGGACGTTCACGTTTTAAATTTTATGACCCGGAGAAATGGCCCATACGAAACCTGTTGTGACGTAATGTTTAACGAATCCAAGTTTGTTTCATTCAATACTACACAAACTGTCTGTTCTTAGGCACTATTACAAAAAATATATTATTAGTACGAAGTATTTATTTATTCCAAAATTAATATTTGTTATAACTCAAATCTGATCTCGCAACTGTTTATAGTAGAATCGTGGTCAAGTAGTGAGCAATTAGTTTAAAAAATCAAGTTTCAGATTTCAGTAGTAGTAAGAAAAATTACAGTAATGTCCGTGTATATAAAAAATATTATTGTTATATGAAAGTTGTCACATTGCAAAATTTACATGTTTGTACGTTGAAACCGCGAAGGAATGTCATTTAATTAAAAAATGCACGCGTCCAGCGGAAATTATGAAATAAACACAAGGCTAATGTGTTTGACATATGGAAGGAATTTAATTTACAACACGCTTTACACAAAGCAGAGACAACAATTTTCCGAGGTATGGCAACGTCATTTATTACACCTATTTTCCTAACATTACATTCAAAGGTTGTGGTAACATTTAAGGTTTTATTATGTCCCTTAACTAAACTATCCACTGTGATATATAATTCCGACTATGCAATCTGAAGCTAACACAGAATGGATCATCCAGACACCAGATCCTTTTTGAGTACTGTTTTAGAGTGGTAAGTATAGCGGCCAAAGCAAACGGATCAATTATTAAATAGCTGGTAGCGAGTGCTGAATAAACTCCCGTACATAGATATTAAGATTACTGCAAAATGAATCGCAGCAGGCAACTACAGAATGCAGCAGTGGCTGTGGGTTATTAAGACTGTTGCAGAAGTGACCACTGTTGGCGTAGACGTGCCTTATAGTGAAGACCGCGTGTAGCCAAATGTAGCTGGGGTATCCATTGACCAGATGGAGCAATGACCTGAGCTGGCAGCAAAAGCATTACCAAAGATCAAGTATAAATAAGTATAAGTATAACAAAATCAAAGGCTAGCCAAGGATCACGCTAAGAGACGTTCTTTTGGGAGAGGTTCATGACCAACACTGGACAGCCGCAGGCTGATAATGTCATGCTCTTGTATTAATACACAAAAATATGTATGAATTTAGCATCAAACTGTATATGTTCACATATATTATATTTTGAGTTGAAATGCTGTGCTCCCACACTTTATTAGTTGCTTAATGAGCAGTTCACAGGTCATAGAGCGGGTCACATGGAATCTTCTCCTTTCTATACGTTTAATCACGTAACTTACGGACCTATAAACTGTTGCGACACGAATACACATCACAGAATAATTATATGTGTAAAGATGTAAATAATATAAGATAATCATCGATTGAATGGATGTTGACTTTATTGGGACCGACCTATGTTTAGCAATGGGATATCTATCGCATTATAGTGAAAAATAACGATCGTCTGCATTGTTGCATATTAGTAAGAAAATAAATAACCTTCATATACAATATATTAAACAGTTTCTGTAAAAATAATATACTGGACTCGACTGACACGGGCTACTTCAATGGCAGCCATTTTAGTGTTCTTGTTGAGGCGTTAGATCAAAGTGTAACATCCCAACAAAACCCCAGCTAATATAAAAACTTTGGCAAATACCCTTCTCTAAAATACAGCATTTCTTTTGAAATATTCGTAGTTTTAACTTTTACAAAAGAGTTACGGTTTTATTCCTATTAAAGAGAATAAATAATACATTTTTTATTTAATATCATTAAAATTAATGCCTTTGACACTAAGTTAAATCATATGCATGTTCTGTAATAATTAGCCTTTCCAATTTAGAATAACAAAAACAGGAAATAAACATTACAAATTCTAGGTATTATTTCAAGATTGAAAATTAGTTATTAAGTTAGTAATAATATTCAAATTCCCATTGCAAGTTAGCCAAGTCTAAGTTAGTCTCAAGTGGTGTCAAGAAGTGGCTCTGTAGTAAAATGAAGCTGTAATATCGCTTGCGGGGTGTAAACATAAAATAGATTTTTATAGACAAGAGACAAGTCAACGAACGAACGGACGATAGCTGTTTCTACAGAGGACGAATCTGCTGTTAGTTCAATTTCATTCATTACATTTTCTTCCCTTAATATTTTTCTTTAATAATATAGCATATTTTAAACAATGGCATATAGTGCAATACTATGAAACCATCTGATAATATTACAGAAAAACACATAAACTCAAATAAAATGAGATGCCCGTATCATGAATTTTAACATTTTTTGTTTTAATTCTATTTTCTATTTATCTGAAGCTATTTATAAATAATTTGCCAATCACAAGAAAAAGTTAACGAAGCCTTGTTAAGTTATTTCTAAAGGAATCGCCACTCTTTGTTCACAAACAAGCATTATTAATTCAACCAAAAAATATAAAGAATAATTACATGCCATGACTTTTTATATAATGAGATGGCCTGACCCCTCTTAATAAATAACAGTTGGTTAGTTAAAAACCCATAAAACAAACTCTGACTTATCAGAAAATTACTTAAATTGTTCTTTACATTCAGTGTTATGTTAGTCGTACAAATGCTTACCGAACTGATGTGTCGGTTACGACATTCTTCCACTCGATAACAAGTTACCCACTTTCAGCTTCGGTTCAACCGGTCCGAACAAAGAGTCCACAATATTCATTTTACTACATCGCTAACGTATATTGAAGCCAGTAGTCATTTAGCACTTTGATCGACCGGACTACGTATTGATTGATTACATTTCGTAACGTTTTTTTTTGCTTTATTTGAGACTAGTAGCACCTAACATGAACGTTTATTAAAGATACACGAAAGTTTAAACTGATGAAATTTCATTAAAATTATGGTCTTAAAATATCAATGGTTGCGCGTCATAGGACAAAAGCGTCACGAAGTTATACACGAGATACAATGTGTGCGGGCGCATCGGGCGCGCTCGTCTCCAGTCGGCTCCACAATGAAAGCCGACAGGGCTTCCTTTTGTTTCCTTCTCACTCCAACTAAAACGTCCAGACGAGACTGAAGATACCATCGCTGAACCAGAGAGAAACAGAAACGTCTCGCTCGTCCGGCGGCGTCGTGGAACCGGTTTAGTATTGTGGCTTTTAAGCCGTCACAAACAAAAAAGTCATGCATAGATAATCGTAAGTAGTACAGTCAAGTTTCGCGTAAGGGCCTGCGCTCGCGGCGATGGAAGGAAACTGTTACTGGACGGAAATGGACACGGCCGGTGGAGCTATTAGAATATCCACCGGCCACCGTTTATATACGAAGCGCCTTATACGTGGACGCACTTAAACATAATTATAGTGTAATAAACTACTCATTTAAATAATTATACACAGACACAAAAAATATTTACTTGATATAGAGATTATATTTAGTTATTAAAATAGACGCTTAATCTTATGTTCGATTCTAAACATTTTGGTAAAGAACATTTAAAAATATTTACGAGTTTAATAGTTACGAGTAAACTTAGTGTTATCAAAATTGACAATATACTGTTAATTGTTTAAAATGTTTACTTCATCTGTTGGAGTTTATATTTTGTAGTAATATAGATTTAGGGCAGGAATATCACCTATGCTATTTAAAAATGGTATTTAGATCCGGTCACGCGAACTTCAATCTAGGCTAATAGTATTCGTTCCTAGAAAGAATCGGTCTTATACTCTGTATAATAGTGAAGTAACACCGAGTGTCTGGTAAATGTTACTGTTATTCCAGAGCGTTATAATGCAAATTTACCTTCTTTGTTGTTGTCGGGGAGAAAATGTGCGAAAGGTGTCTTAACTTCGGAGGGGAAGTATGGGTTAAGCGGGATTTGTACTGATTAATCCCCGCGGTGGTCATCAGCAGTGCTTAGTAAGTCTCCGAATCTCCTTTAGAAAGCATCGAACGCTTTTGTACTGTAT
>DWHU01002220.1:0-10407 GCA_018247975.1 Parides photinus
AGACTATAGACTATTGAACTAATTCACCAATTGAATAGTGCTTTTTACAGAAATAATTTCAAATAATATCTTAATTGTTATACATTCCTGTATCCCTGAATTACGAAGGTGAAATTCTTCCACTCTGTATTACTGGGATGAATTCATCTTACACAACTCCAGATATACAAATATCGCGGCCGCGGTTGCGTCATGGCGATTATTTTTATTTTCGCGTTGGGTTGGATATGTTAATAATGTAAAGTATCACGGAACACGAATATACACACATAAAAAAAACATTTATTAAAATATTCGTTATATTGTTTTCATACTAATTAAGCATTTTATTAAGTTTAAAAAATATTAATGGGAGCGGTCTTTGGGTTTGTTTTCTTATCTAATCAGACATGTGACTCCCATCATCATTATCTACTATCTCAGTCATGTAGTAATTAACTATCCATGGAGCAGTAATTGACCACGGAGGATGATCCTGGTTCGAATCTGGACCGACGTACTTTAGTTAGTGAGTTTTCATCAACGAAGGAACGTTCACAAACATTTTAATAACGTTTTTCTTTTTATGCACTTATCAGCGCCTCGCGAGTGCAATCTATCGTAAGAAGATAAAACTATTTCTGGTCGATACGATTAAGGAACTTAATTATTTAATTGTCTTTTAGATGGTTGTTTAGACCAGGGCTTCTTAAACTATGGGTCGCGACCCCAGGTGGGGTCGCGTAGCAAAATTCTGCGGTCGCGATGTTTTATTTTAGATTTTTACATGTTCTCGAATCGAATTTTCAAACTATATATTTTCACCTAATATATATATATACCTATATATTGTTACCTCATAAATAAATCATCAAAAAAAATATTTTTTTTTATTTGTATGGGGTCGTTAAGAAACTCGCAATCATAAATGGATCGTGAATGACAAAAGCTTAAGAAGCCCCGGTTCAGATAGATCGTATTTTAATATTGTTGTTGTAATTGTAATACTGACGTTGACATACTTATTTTTTTTTATATATATTTAGGTATCGGCGGAGTGTACAAAGGAGTGACAGCGACAATTATGAAACAAGGCAGCAACCAAGCGATAAGGTTCTTCGTGATGGAGTCGCTGAGGGACTGGTACAAAGGTGGCGATAGAGACAAGCCGGTGCCAAAGTATATTGTGGGACTGTTTGGCGGTGTTGCAGGTAATGATGAAAAATTTAAAAAGCCTTTAGATGATATTTTTTCAGCCTTCTATACGTTTCCACTGCATTGAATCGGCCTTCTCTCATAATGAGAAAGTATTTGGCCTTAATCCACCACGCTGGCTAAATACGGGTAGGCAGATAAAGCCATTGATATTTAATTTCTTAAAGCGCGCATAACTCAGAACTCATCGGTTCGTGCAGGATTCGATTCCGCGACCCCCTAATCGGATGTCGAGGTCCCAAACCACTCGGCTATCACTATTACATGATATGCACTTAAATATTTTATTGATTTCTGCTTCATATTTTGGGTTAACACTTGACCCCAATTTCACATAATGTTAAATGACAATGAAACATTGGAAGATAAAACATACTCGGTCATAATACTTTGGCCATCATATGTTAATAGCTAGAATAGCTATACTGTTATAGCAGTTTTACAATATAAATTATAGCTGACCAGAGAGGTTCCTACAAAAATCAAACTCGAACAACTTGTGGACTTTGAACTGAACTACGGATTTTTGTATGCGCTACACTATTCTATAAATATTCACTCTTTGGGAAAATTTATAAATAGTACTATCAAAGAGATTTTCGATACAGAAACATATCTTCTTAAATTGCCATCTTCTTGCGAAAGTCTGCGACCATTAGAGCCACATGATTTTTTATTACTTATATGCGCTTTAAGAAGTTAATATGACTTGCTTTATCCGCCAACCTGCACTTAGCCAGTGTGATGGATTAAGGTCACAACTCTCTCACTATGAGAGAAGGCCCCAAATGCTAGCAGTGGGAATATTAAGTGGGCTTAAAAATAAAATTTGATACCGCAACTCTGACAGAACACACAGACAGAAACAAATAATTAATGTCTTATTCGATTCATCGTATCAAAAAGTAAGAAAGGAAGTTGGGTTTAATAGTTTGTAAGGGTGATAACTTAATATTCATCCAACAGGTGCAGCATCGGTATTCGGTAATACGCCAATAGATGTTGTTAAAACTCGCATGCAGGGATTGGAGGCGGCGAAGTATAAGAACACGTGGGACTGTTTTATAAAGACATGGAAGCACGAGGGTCCGTTGGCCTTCTACAAAGGTACAGTGCCGCGACTGAGTCGAGTAGTCTTCGACGTCGCCATCACGTTCACAATATACGACAGCATCATGGACGTGTTCAATTACGTGTGGAAGTAAGTGGTGTGTATAGAAAAGATCGAGTTTACGAACGGGTGATATATTACATTTAATGAAGTCTTATCACCTTTCTAATTATTGATACAGAAATATTTGTAATGACACTTTAATTATGGTAATGGTTAAGTTTTAATTACAACAACATCGAATTGTAACATACGTACAAAAACTTAACTTTTATAGTCATGATTAAAAAATTTACAAATTATACTAGCAGTTTATAAGTTGTTAATGATGTTTTTAGATTATTTTTAACGAAACTACGAAGGATCCTAACATAGATGTACAAGCTTCGCTTAGGTTTGAATAGTTATATAGGTTTTAGGGTATTAAGAGCAATAGAGTAGCGAGTGTCGATAGCATCAAAAATATATTTTTCTATGTAACCTCCTCTAAAATATTATTGTCGTTGCTAAAATACGACGAAATGTTATAATGGTACTTTTTCATATGATTTTCTGTAACAATTTATATTTTTTTAACATGGCAAGTTATTAGCTAAAGCTAATTCTTTTTTATTGTGATGTCGATTAGTATTTTGAATGTTTATTTTTTATATTATCTGGTTCTATTTATTTTGGTTAAACCATAAACAATTTGTTGACTTTAGTATTTATTTTGTTGTGATTAATATTTTTAATGGGAATAATCATGGATATTCAATCGCGATATTTAAAGCATTTATTTATAAATTTTATGTACACGAAAAAGCATTAAATTTGATCAAAGCTAGAAGAAAAATTCTGTTTTCTCGTGTACAAAGAGTATGAAATCTTAATAAGAGTTACATAATACTTTACTGTTCAGTTCAGTATCATTATAATTTTATATAATCATGTTAATTTTCTGTTTAAAAAAAATAAGTAAAAATGATATTACAGGCCGTGTATGGTAATTTTATTTATATGAACAAGGAAACGAATTTTTATATATTATTTATTTACATTTCAATGCTTCATTCCGTTAATTACTGTTGCTGTTAATTTGATATGAATATTAACTTTGATAATGCTTTTATAATTTCGCATTTATTTTTTTAACGGGTACCAGTTAAGATCTCTTTTGTTAAGTTAATTTAAAAAATCCTGTTATTTTTTTTTTATAAAGTGTAAATCTGATAAACATATATACATTAGAGATCTTAACTCACATTCCAAATCTTATATATACTCTTGTTTTCGTTTTTATAAATGTATTAATTTTGTATGATGATAACTTTGAATGTTGACATATTTGGACTATTATTTATAATTTTGTTTCAATTTAAATAAAATTGTCGAACAATTTTTACATTGTTTTATTTTTTGTTTAGAATGTGCAAGCAATCGTTATCAACTTCCTGTGTGTGTTCAACACAACAAGGCTATTACAGAGACGTGTTTTTGATATGACGATGGTGAATCTAAAAAATCAATCCAAATTCAAAAAACATGAGCCCGGAATCGAACCGAGGAATTCCATGTTGCAAAACAAAAGTTAAAAAAATTATAATTAAGATACAACTAGCTTTACGACAGATTAGAATTGTTAACTTAAATTATGTCGTTAGATATAAAATTAAAAACGCATTATTAGAAAAAAAATATATTTTCTTTCTCAACCAACAGTAAAAAATCTAACAATAGCAATACAAAGTAAGAATATATCACAAGTAAACCATTACACCACAAATAAACACGTTAAATTAGTTTGACAGCATTACGGTCATGTAGTAATGCCAGTAAATATGACGGGACACATGAACTCTTTTTTATTATAATTCAAAAGGGAAGTTTTTACAATCTTTAAACGCAAGACCGGGCACACATCTGTGGTTAATATTATAGCCATCAACAACATTCATTTCTTCTTCAGTCAATTTGAAATCGAATATATTCAAGTTATCTTCGATACGCGACTTCGTGAATGATTTGGGTAAAACCGGTATACCGCGTTGTGTCTGAAAAAAAAATCAAGCTAAAACTAATTACAGGCGACACTATTAAGCAACAAAGACTATGTTTACAATATGGAGCACACACTGAGCCATCATTTAATGCAGATAAAATCGTTTTTACAATGGTGAGGTTAAATTACTGGGATAATGAGCCTTAAAGAGTTTGCGTTTCAAGGTGAGAAGCACATTATGCTTCAGTGTATTGCATTTAATTTCGACATCGGTAATTAAAAATTATTCATATCATTCTTCTTCTTCCAAGTCGCTTTACTCTTGACAGAGTGGTGGTGGTCATTCGAGTTGTTTGTGGCATGCTTATTATATTTTATTCATTATCATAACATTCATACCATACCATCAAGTTAAAGTTCAGCCATCACAACACTTCATGAAATAAAAGAAACAAACAATTGTTATGCATTGTATACCTACCAGGTATCTTAATGCAACCTGGGTACGGGTCTTGTTGTACTTAGTAGCTATTTCCCCCAATTTTGGGTCAGTTTTAATCACATCCTTGTCACTAAATTCAGGTCGAGCATCTGATAAAAGACCCAATGGTGTGTATGCCACAGGAGTTATGGACATTTTTTTACAGTAGTTAACCAAGCTGTGTGCAGTGAAAGTAGGATTAATCTAAAAAAAAATTATTGGTACCATACAGTATCAATAATAACAGAAAGCACAAACAGTTCATCCTATTATTCAACCCTAAGATTTACATTAATTCTTAAATTTAGTTTCGATTAAAAGCTATTATATGTTCAAGAGAAGATATATATATTATTAATATTTATTAAGATAAAATGGAATTTATTAAAATTCTTAATTATTATCTATCTTACTGGGTCTTATAATATGTTATACCTCAAACTGATTTACAGCCGGTTTAATTTTAGCTGTATCAAGCAACTTTTGCAATTGTTGCTCATTAAAATTTGATACACCAATAGATCTTGCCAAACCTAGCTCCACAACTTTTTCCATTCCTCTCCATGTCTCTGCATGATCAATTCCTTCATCTTCACCTTTATTCTGGAATAAAATGCTAGAAAATTAAGTAATGCAACACAACAAACATTTTAACTTAGGTAAATAGTTGTACAGATACTCTACTATATAAACAACATACAATAAAAATTATGATTGTATTTTGACAAAAAAATAATACCTACATTTACAGAGACTGGCCAGTGTACCAGATATAAATCTACATAATCTAGTTGAAGTCTGGCAAGAGATTCTTTTATACTGGGTACTACATCACCTTCAGCATGTTTATTATTCCAAAGCTGAAAAAAAAAATATAGATCTATTGTATAACCAACACAAAATTTAAAGATTACACAATAACTTTTATAACATATTCATTACATAATTGCATAATATATTTGTTATTATAGATTTAGTATGTACTTCATTTCTATCTAAGAATATTTTCATTTTTCGTTCTTTCAACCAACTGTCCAACACATGTTATAATGCAAACCTTAGTGGTAATAAAAAGATCCTCCCTTTTGACTAAGCCCTGTTTAATTTTACTGCGGATTCCATCCCCTACTTCCTGTTCGTTGTTATAGATTGAGGCAGTGTCGATGTGTCTATAGCCGGCGTCCAAAGCCCATTCAACAGCCTGTTGGTACTGCCCCGGTTCTGCTTTACGCTACAACAATAAAATCAATATCATCGAATGAAAATATTTAGACACGCATGTTATGTTTGTTGTTTGTCTTTTGCTCAAATTTATAATTAACTTCGCAGTTACATACCTAGTGACATTTATTTCCTTACTAAATAAATGAATTATACTTACAGCGTATGTCCCAAGGCCAACTAAAGGTATATCATAACCACTACTCAGTTTCAAATTAGGGGCTAACATTTTGAGTAAAGGTTTCCGTATAGTCTGAAAGTAACCTTCGAAAAGAACGTACTTTTAAATTTCCAAATTTTGAACAAAATAGTTTAAAACCATTCAAAAATTCGTACACCGACCTATGAATAAGGAGCAGAGTTAAGAGTTCGCGCAACGAACAGACTTCTAAAGATATGTAGGCGTAACTCAAATTCACAAACATGGATAGGAACAATTTAATATCTTCAATCTATAGCTCTCATTAAAGGTCAATTATGTTATCTTTTTCTTATTTGCTATAGGGACATGGACATATTCACAGATAAAATTAAAAGTAAACAATTTTTTTTTTACGATTTTTCTATTTTCATATGCTATAAATAAGAATCATTTGGCGGCAAGTAACAATGATCTTAATTTGCTTCTATTTCCTGAGATTCGTTGTCCATATGTACTTAATCAAATAATTCTGATAAGTTTTTAATTTGTCAATATAAGAAGGAGTAATGTAACTGTCACTTGTAACCTCTATTTTAATTTATTTTTTTTGGATATTTGTATCCACTCGTTCTCCTGTGAAAAAGAAGATAATCAGCGGCGTAGGGCTGGGAGTGGCCGAGCACGGAAGGTGCCCAGCCTGTAACCTCCCTTTTATGTAGCAAAGCTCGTGGGCTTCCCCAGAAGCCTCGGCTCGGGCCGCTATTTTATTTCATTTAATATTCACCGGGCTGGGGGTATTTGAAATAGCGATAAGCACATTACGGTAGACTCTTAGTTCTTTTACTTGTTAAAACTGCTAGTAAATGACACGTAGTTGTAGTAGTAGTACAGTTTTTCTTTTGAATAATGTGAAACAATCATCAGATTTAAATCTCAGACCGATCACTTTGACTATTTATCTATACATATTTTGCGAGGCCGCATTTATTGTTAACAAATTTATTTTAAAAGCTGTGTGATTTTTAATGGTTTCTCAGTTCGCAATCTCCAAATGATAAAAATATAACATTAGCATCGTTTATTAATATATAAAGATAAGACTGGCAGTCAACTGGCAACAACAAAATTATATGTTCTGGACCAGTATCTAACAACCTTTTTGTAGTTGCCGCTTGCCTTTAACGATTTCGAAGTTTGGCGGCAAACAATATTACAACGATAACGTAATTAAACGTAAATACAACATTTGGGCAGCACACAAAAGTACCGAAACAGTGTTTGAAAATCACTTTTTTTAATATTTAGATGCTCTATAGATAAAAGCAACAAGAACAATAATTAAGTTTTAGTTATTACTTAATTTACATCCCCGAATTCGGATCCTCGAATTGTATAAGAGTGGGAGAATTAAACTATGGGAGTTTTTGGTATTTCTGATTGATATGTCAGGTCTTCTACCCATCATACTTTTGTGTATCTAGGGAAATCTTAAGGGTTCTTCCATTTTCTTAGCTTTAGGTTTTTAGCTGCTAAAAAAGTTAGAGGCACTAAAAATTACTTGGTAATACGTTAGAATTTTTTTGCGAAACAAACTTTGTACATCAGCGCCATCTGCCGACCAATTAAATGCAGAATGAAAGTAAATTAGAAAATACAGAAAAAGTACTGTGTATATAAAATAATTTTTATTCCGTAACACAAGAATTTCATTGTATTGACGATCAAACCATCGTCTCTTAGGCGTACCCGCCATATTTTACTTCTTTGACAAACTGCTAGCACCATTTAATTTTCCCTTATAAAGTATTAATACAAAAATTTATTAAAAATGTTTATAATATATTTAAGCAAAAGAATCTGTGTATATTTATGATGGATAGTTCTACAGGTACTTAATAACTATTTACGTGTATTAAAAGATTTGATATCTAGAAATTATTTATTTGATCACTTCCACAATCAGGATAAATTAGAAAATCTTAGCTTCCTCAAAATAGCATGGCAATTTTCAATATTGCCTGTACGAATCTCTAGATACATTCGCAGAGGTAAGACTCTTGGTGAATTAATTTGTAATAATATCTTTCTGGCAGTTACCAAGTCTTTTTTAAGTATGTGACAAACAGCTGCTTTTGCCCAAACGGATACAGCTATCATGTCACGTAATTGACAAGGAAGCACTGATACTAGATCATGTATCATAGGAGGATGTAGATGCTCAATGGCATCTGGTATTCTATCCAAATTAATGAGTGCCTCTGCAGCATATATGTGAGCCCAAGCTTTGTGACAATTGGAAACATCTGTTTGACTTAACAAGTCATTGGCACTTGATAAAGCAGATAGAGGATCTTGCAAGTGTAACAATACATAACTTTGAAGAACAAGTATAGAGTTTTTTAATTCACAGCAATGTTTCCAGTTAATCGGAGGCCCTGGCGGAGCTTGAATGAATGGCACTGTAATATCAGATGGGACAGGATCTTGATTAGGGAGCAATGTCACTGCATTCCTTAAACAGAGAGCTGCAAATTCTAATGAAAGAGATGGAATTGCAAAGGATTCCCCTGTAGAAGAATATTTAATTTCTTTTTCTCTTGTTATTAAAATCCTTGTATGTGGTCCACTACCAAGTTTTTTGACTGTAAATTGTTGTGCCTCTTCATTGCAACATTTCTTGACACAACACTCAGCTAAATGTAACCAAATTCTTGGGTTATTAGGGTAATGACGAGCAGCTTCTACAAGGCATTCAAAAGCTCCTTCTGAATTGTTAGCAGCAAGTAAAGCTAGACCTAAATTGTATACATAAAAGGGTCTATCCTTGCAAACTATTAGCCTTTCATTATCCTCATTTTCCATGGCTCTAAAATGTTCTTTGACAGCATGCTGAAAATACTTTGATGCCAAAAATGGTTTTTTGATAGATAAATATATTACACCAAGGTTATTGTTTATAGCTGCCCATATTTCTTCACCCTGTGTTTTTAAATCATAATTATATTTTAATGTTTTGTACTGTCCTAATGTATTTGCTGATTCTTTTAAATCACCATTAAGAAATTGCTGCTGTGCTATAATAAATATGTTTTCTATGGTATCTGGTTTCAATTTTATTTTCTGACCTGATAACAATTGTGCTCTGCTGAAGAGCCTTTCAAATAGGTTACAACGTTCATTATTAGATTTTAGTGATTCTCCATAGTTTTTTGCAACTTCTAATGTTTTATCATATGTTCTTCGGCACAGAGTAGCTTCCATTAACAAGAGAACAATTTGTTGATATAATTTAATATCTTTTATGTTTTTTGTAGCCAAAAGCTTTTCTAGAATAACAGTGCATTGATAATAATACCGCGAATGATACAAAACCACAGCATAATTATACAGTGTAAAGGGTAAATTTAAATCTTTCATTTCAACATCAGGAAATGATAAGCCGGTCAAAACAGAAATATTATTTTTGAAATGGTCTAGGTCTTTTAAGTCGGTAGCATAGAATTCTACAACTGCTTTGTTATGTTGCACTCTCTTGATAAGACTACTGTGTATAACCAGACTTTCTAACTCGTTTAAGTACTGTAAAGCCGTCGTGTAGTCTTTTTTTGAGAAACTTTCATACGCTAACACAGCTGGTTCAACATGTTCCTTCGATGCCATTATCTCCGATACTTACTAACTTTATATTTAGTACTTTAAATATTTTTAAAACTTATTAGATCATACATAAATAAATCAACATAAAAATATTAGTGACAACGTTGTCAATGTCAGTTTCTTTTTAAATGACATTGTCAGTAATCTTTAACATTATGCCACTATCAATACTGTTTTACTGTTAAAAGCATTACATTTATTATAAAATATTACTTTAGAACTTAATAGCATTTTTTAATTATTACTTATTAGTGTTAGATGTACTAATGGATCATATTTATATTTCAAAAGTAGAAAAAATTTTTCTGGTATTTAGTCATTACTTAAAGTAACTAAAAATTGAGCACTATTCATTATTAGTATTAGTATTTAGTAGATACAAATGTGTATTTATTTATTAAATATGGATTGAGATTCGATGGTTACGTTGAAGTTTTAACATATGCACATTTTTTCTTACAAGTGAGTGAGTGATTAAAGTCTAAGAACTATAAGGCTAATTTCTAGTAACATAATTCGAAAACCATGCCAATTATGATGAATATTGTACCATGTTATCATTTAGTTTAAAAGACATAACATCTTTTAAGTACATTAATATTTGCCCACAAATGACTTAT
>DWHU01002221.1:0-10406 GCA_018247975.1 Parides photinus
TTTTTTTTAATTTTATTTCGTTGTTTTACCATGTCTGTAAAATTTCATTCTATCTACGAACGCACCTAATAATGAATAAGTATTAAAAAAAAAAACAATTTTGTTTATGACTATTATAAGTTTAAAAGATGTCTATGGTAAATCCATAGACAAATATTTTTAAAAGTTAATGCATCCATGTCTATGAAAAATAATGTTCATGTAATAAACTTTTAATTATTAATATTACAACTTGTTATTAAAATGTATTTTGTATTCTATGTAATACTTGTAATAAATTTTTAATATCGTTATTGGTTTTGATATCTGCATAAAATTTACAAGAATAAAATATAAAATAAAAAGTTGTGTATGACCGGAAGTACTGGGTATTTAGACATGGTTCGTGAAACCCCCTGTTGTTTTGTATAAAGAAAATGCAATGGCCGCCATCTTCGACTCTTGTGAATGTTTTGGTCGTAGTTTCAGACTTTGAGGCCTGTTTCATATGTGATATGCAGTTATTTAACGGAAATTGTTTCGCTGCGTAATAGCTGTTATTAACTTATCAACGAAAAGGTTAGTACTAATTAAATTTAATTTTTAGTGTAAAAGTGTTTACATCTGGATTTCATAGCATAACTATTGTGATGTTGTCAGTTTTATAATAAAGAAGATATTTTTATGTTCAAGTACATTAGTTCTGAAAAAAATAATTATTATTTAATATAAAAGTGTTTCATTTGTTATGTTATTAGTGTACGAACCTCATACTAATACGCTCCTATAATTTTCATCTCTTTGTTGCTAAGCGGAATTAGTGAGCTTAAAATGGCACTTGTTACGATTATATTTATAAAGTTTTCACAATTTCTCATTGCAAATTTCAATTTTAGGTTAGTGTTTACTTTTTTGATGTTTAGAGACATTTCGTTTTCTTGCCACAATAATGGCGGCAGTGAATTTTAACCTATCTATTTATTTGACTCTTATTAGGCGATCCATCTGCTTTATTGCAATTTATTTTTGTGTTATTCTTTATATTTTCCCGTAGGAAACGAAATAGAGTGACTTTCGACTAATTTCTGGAACAATGACCTCGGCTGTCTAATGTCTGTTTTATTGGACTAAAAATATTTTGCTATGTACGTAAAGATGTACAGAGCACTTTATTATGAGGATTACGAAGATATGAGGGTAAAAAGACGATTTTCGATTGCAGTCACATAATTAAGTTCGGAGGCTCTGAGGGGTACTCCGTCGCGTCATCTGGGGTTCGACCCAAGATGGTATTCTCAGCATGTCCGCTACATCAGAATATCAACCTGCGGCCCGACAAGTAAGTAATGCTACTTTAACACCATTTCATTCATTATAACCCTTAGTACAATGGTATATATAAAAGGTAGAGGCTGCAAACATACCGGCTAGGCTATGATTTAATTTGTTTTTTGTCTGTGTCTATGATTATCCTAATTCAAATCCTGAATACATTTATATAATGTATATGAAATATAGATTTTATAAGGTTGTTATGAGTTAATTTTTTATTAATTGTTTCATTATTTGTTTTATTTAATACATATAATGTTGGTAAGTAACATACCAATTATTTAATACCTAATTTTATTTGACCCTGGAGTGTATATCAGTTGAAAGATATCGCAGAATGAAAGCATTTGATGTAGTTTTAGTTTAAATGTTTGTATACTAACAAGTGTTGTGTTGATTGTATGATAATAAATTAATTTAATGAAATTAGAGATACAATAACATCACACTTTTAAACTGCATCTCATAATAATGATGGGTTTGTTGGCATTATTTTATTTAAAAGTAGATTGCAAACTTTATTATGACTTAGTAATGTAACAAATAATTTGTTATAGGATTACGGGCCGACCACCTCCAGTGAATGTATATATGAGCATGTTTTGGATCACAAATTAAAAGATAACATGAATGTGCCGAGTATAAGGACTCCTGTTTTAAGGGCTGTGCCTATATCCCCTCCAGAAGGACTCCCTGAACCAGATTCCACTAATCCAGAGAGCATTATACAGTCTATACATAAGGGAGATAAAGAAGTAGAGTTTCATATTAGTGATAAGCACTGTGATGCTGACATGTCTGTCGACTCTTTATCTAGGATTGTAAGGATTGAAGAAACTACTTTAGACAATGTGGGACGCATAGCTTATCCCATATTACAAGAAACAGATGATTCTGGGGATGGGAATTATGTAGAAAATGCTACTACATTAATTCAAGCCCCATTGAGCACGGCTATTGTGCAAAATGTTACTAAACTACCACAAAACTTTACAATTAATGTTGATACTGCAGTTGCTAACTTAACTGCTATACAAAATGTTTCACAAGATGCCACAGGTAATCAAACTTTATGGTTGCCAACAACTATTCTTGCAACCAGTGCCCCAGACAGTAAAATTGAAGAGGACCGTCAGCCAGGCAGTGTATCCCAAATAATAATCACCAGTGAAAATTATGTTAATGATACCAATCAGGCTGGAAGAAGAACTAATATCATTGAGACCAACTATATTGGACGGCCAAAGGCTTCCAAAGTTCAGATTCTAAGCAATATTTCTCTACCAAAAAATACAAACTATTCTCAACAATACATATCACAAGACAAAGAATTCACTTCTCCTATTTATGGAACACCAAATCATGTTTATAAATTGAGCACAAATCTGGTTTCACAAAAGCATTTAAACAATACTGTGTTGAGCATTAAACCTCCAAAAAGCCAGTCTCTCATTGGATGTTCATCCCATTCACCAACAATAATAAACAGTAGCCCAATTAAAAATATTTCCTATAGCCATACATATACAAAAAGCACAAATCTTAGCAAGTCATTAAACAAAGTAAATAATGGTGCTAACATAAATGCTATGGTGGCAGCTTCGTCCGGAAATACGCAGTGCCATATTTTATCTCGCGTTGTATCCGGACCAAACAAGATGTCTGTTCACTCTGGAAGGAAATCTGTAAATACATTTAAGAATACGAAAAACTCAAGTCATGGTTCAAATCAGAAAGAATCCAGAGCAATAAAAATAATACAACAGGCTGGTGCTCCTCATAAGTCTGAAGGGAAGGCATGGCCTGTTACAAGCATTACATACAAAAGCCAACCTAGTTTTGGTGTAAAGGAAACAACTACTTCAAAAATTATACAGAAAGTGGGAAGTCCATCACCAAAAAACCAGTGTGTGGCCTTACAAAAAGTTTCGAAAGGTGATCGCTTGGTGCTCCAATCTCCCTGTGGTCCTGTCCTACTTTCAACTGCACCATTAAATATAAATCTTCCCAAAGGCCCACATTATGTGCAATCTGGATCAACACCGAATTTGCGATATGTACAAACATATGCTCCATCAGATAATCAATTGTCGACTGTCTCTCAAGTATCTGCTAACCAGCAATTAACTGAACAAATATTACAGTCATTATCACAGCCTAAACTTATTTTGCATCAAAGTCCCAATGTTAACCGCACAATAGCGCCAGCACTACCTATTGAAGAGTCTCTGGAAATTAAATCTTTAAATCAAAAGCGGATAGTATTGTAAGTATATAGGTACAGACTGGTATTAATAGTTGAATAAAATAAATTTAAATTTGTGATAACAAATTTCTTCTTTTTCAGTGGCGACAAATCTACATTAATGACGGCAGATGAAATAATTGGGACGGAGGAGAGACCAAACCTCTCTGAAGAGCTTCACAGATATTCTTATCAAGCATTAGCATTCATTATGTTGGATCATACTTATGCTCTCCCAGCACAAAAACAACCCCCAGTTTCCACACCCCCTCTACCTGTTACAACATCGGCACCTACCATAATTTCTACTCCACCGGCTACTACGCCAAAAAGCCCACTGAAAAGAACTTCCCCTGTGATAATGTCTACGACTTCATATGAGCTTCCCACATCTGTCCCTTGTTCCACTCCGGGGACTCCTACCCCAGTTACGTCAATATCAATGGGAGCTATTACTTTTAAACCAACCCCACCTTCGCAATCTCAAGACGATGATGCCGCTTCTGTTATATCTTCAATAGATGGAGATAGAGAGCAAGCTCCCAGAGGAGGTAGTGACACAGAAACTGCTCCTGAAGGTGAAGAGGAGGGAAAAACAAGATGTATATGTGATTTCACTCATGATGACGGCTACATGATATGCTGCGATCGGTGTGGTGAGTGGCAGCATGTGGATTGCATGGGTATAGATCGGCAGAACATACCGGACGCCTATATGTGCGAACTGTGCCAGCCGCGCACAGTAGACCGGCGACACGCGCGTGCGATACAGTTAAGAAAAAGAGAGGAACTGAGCGCACTGGGTGCGTCCGACTCTGACTCGTCAGAGACCGCACGTTTGCCTGGCCAGCGGCGCAAAAGACTACTAACCGTGACCACTTATACGAATACTAGCGGCTCCTGTGTCACCACATATAACTCCAACCTGCCAGTCTTGCCGCCACTGCCACAGCCCACTTTAGCTTTCCCGAAACGCGGCCCAAAACGACCCAAGAAAGCTGAAATGGTAAGGAAAGCTACAAAGCGTAAGCTTGTCGAGAAAAGAGTTAAACGTAAAAAGGATATGTTGAATCGCAGCAAATATAATACGGGCTTGGCAAACCAATCACATTGGCAAGACTCTTACGAAGCAGCGATGACTAACCACTACAGCCCAGAACTTAGAGCGAAAATAATGAAATACAGCAGCAAGCTGGGAAACTCACAGAGCATGGCGTCTGCTATAACGGCGCATTTATGCACTACAGTACCGCACGCTGGTGGTAAAATACTCATCGCTACGAAAGACCTCAAAGAAAGCACTCCCGTTATTGAACTACGTGGGAAATATATGCTATCGAATCAACATAGACCACAGTTGCAGAACACTGCCAGGGCAGGCAGTCAGAAACCAGGGCCTTTCGTATTTTTCTACAGACTTCCTAAAGACAACACGCAGATATGCATTGACACCAGAACATACGGCAACGAGGCGAGATTTGTGCGACGATCATGTAAACCTAATGCGGAGTTACAACACTGCATCATAAAAGGCGCTCTGCATGTATACTTGGTAACCATCGGAGTTGTTCAGTCAAACACGGAAATTACTGTCGGCCACGATACGAACGGCAGCAAACAACCTTGTGCCTGTGGAAACCCAAAACACTGTAAAGTGAATGGACTAAATTCAGTAGTCACAAGAAAAAGCGTTGATTACCCACAGAGAGAAAAGAGAAGTAGAAATAGATGCTACAGTTCTTCTTCGCCAGTCTCGCCTCCCCTCGTTCCTATACCGACGACGCCGGTCAAAGAGAGCCCTCCGCCATTCATGCAGATAAGAACCGAGAAGAGATCGCTTATTAAACACGAATTCCCTCCGATGTCTCCAGTTAAAACTACATTAAATCTCAGTTTCGATGAACCAATTAATAATGAATCATTTGATGATTTTAAACCAGAAATAGATTTAATGGCCAAAGAGGAAATGAAGCCGGAACTTGATGAACCAGATTTTGTTAAGGTCGAATTGAAGTGTGAAGAAAATGAAACCGAAGAACCTGAGTTGCCTGAACCGGAACCCGTGATTGAGGAACCACCCGCGGCTCCTCCGCCGCCACCACTGCCACTGCCACCACCACCGCCACCGCCGCCTCCACCACCATCATCACCTCCACCGACGATACCACAATCATTACCGAATATTAAGGAAGAAATAGCATGCGTGATTAAAGACCAAACTCTTCCTAAAGTGGAGAACATATTGCCAGAAGTTAAGGAAGAAATAATAGAAGTTAAGAAGCCAAAGGAAATTGTTAAAGATGAGGAAGACAAGCCTATTGTTAAAGAAGTTGTAGCCAAATCTGCTTGTCACGATAGATCTGCACGATCTAGTAAAACAACATGCACCAATCAAGACTCATTTGATGATAAAACTGATGATTCTCAAGATAAATTACCCAACAAAGCGGCTACTCAAAAAGATAAGAAAAAAATGGTAAGTGTACTAAAATGTAATCACAAGTCAAAATAATATTTTCACGGGTATAACCTCGCTAAACCTGTTACAGACTCGAGAAGAACGGAAAATGGAGGCGATTATGAAAGCTTTTGAACGCATGGAGAAAGCGGAACAGCGCAAACAAGAAGTAAAGGAGCGTCAGAAAAGACGAGAATCGGACCCACACCCGAACAGCGCGGAGAGGGAAGAGGAGGAAGAGATTCAAGTTAATTCTAAGAAACGGAAAAAGTATGTTTAAAATATATATGTGAATAATTTGAATGTTTACCATTTGGATATTCATCAACGTATTTTTTTTTATAATTTAGGCGCAAAGGACGTGCTCGAACTACGTCCCAGTCTAACAGGCGTCGGCTAAATTCAGCAGATAGTGATATGGTTACTTCGGGCGACGAGGCCCAACCACTTACCCCGCCCAGAGTCGCGCCTCCGATGGAAATACAGCATCCCAGTGCCGATGACCGGACTCACGATGTGGTAGAGGTAAATAAATAACAGTCATGCTTTTACTAGTTAAGCAAATATAAATTATTAAGAAAATTAAAGAAAATACTTTACAAATTGTAATGCACTTTATTTTATGTTTTACATATCTTGCAAATTGCTAGTTTTGACATTTTCTCTTTTGTCTCCAGGACCTCGGCTTAAGCTCGGCATGTCTACTAGTGGAGGCCGCAGTAGGGTCCGTGGAGTCTGCTTTCAAACTGCCGAAAACGAAAAAAACAATGGCGACCGAATGGATCGGCCGTTCGCCAGAGCGCACACCATCACCTTACCACTCCCCGTACAGACCGGCGTTGGTATCCGCGCCTTCTTTGGAGAGTTTAGTGAGAGTCGCCTCAACTATCATAGGCGACCTCAGTGGAGGACACGATTTGGAACACGAGGACGAACCTCCTACTATTTCACCGCCAAGAACACCAGGACGGGAAAGAAATAGACCACCAAAGAAAGCTAGGAGGATAACCCGGAGCACTCCGACAGAAGTGGTCGAAGCAATACCGGCTGCATTGCCACAGCACAGTGCCAAAAAACGTTGGTTGAGGCAGGCAATCAGCGAAGAGAGCGACTCGCCTGTCATCGGTTTGCATTTTCTAATATTTTAGCTTACATTCAACATTAGATCTAAAATAAATATAACTCTTGTTTAATTTTGTCTGTAAGCAATGCATTTAGTTTATCATATTGAGTGAATTGTCTTACTAGGGTACATGTAGACGCTTTTGTTGCAGAATCGCCACCCAATGAAATGGTGACACCACTGAAGAAGAGAAGACTAGCAAGAGAGTCACTAAGTTGTGACCAAAACCCCATTGTACCTGTAAGTTCTGTGATATTTTTCAACATATAAGTTTTTCGTTCGGTCACTCACTAGAAACTTTTTATTCTATAGTGTTTGGATGAAACTTCGCCGATCCTGACTTCCGAAGATTCTCCTATCAAAGATGATACACAGTCCATCACAAGGCAACAATATAAACGGAATATCTTAGAGAGTATGTACAGCAGAGATAGAACTAGGTCAGATAGTGGGCAGGGCTCTGACGATCAGTGCAATATGGAGCATGACGTTTTAAATGTTAACCTCGCAGTTCCACACGATACTGAGAATATAAGAAGGATTATCGGCGTGCCCACGCCGGAGGAGGAATATCCACCGGACCTAATCAAACCGGAGGACATCAACGCTAACAATAACAACTTAGAAATTGAAGAGAGCAATTACAACAAGGTTGTACCCATGGATATAGATACGACAATAATAACACAGGCAAAAATACAAGAATCCAACGAAAACAGTAATAGTGAACTGAAAGGCATGGAGAGCCCCAATGACAAGGTACACAGTTCCCAGTCAGCGGACACTAGCGGGAACTCATCGCCACAACGCGACGAAATGGACGATATACAGAAAAAAATACATTCGTTTCACACTGAAAATATACTTATACTCAAAAGTAGAAACAGGAAGCCGCCTAAAGAGAAACGGAAGAAGGTAAATTTAAATTTTGACCTCAACATGGTCGACGATCAGATCAGTGTCCAACTGCGCACAGAAAATGACTCTAATTCTAAATCTTCGGAAGTCAACGGAGACTTCCTCGATGAGAGCAATTCACTACATGACGACGCGAAAATACACGTATCGCCCGAAAATATACCCTTGCCTCCCGTGGAGACTATTCCCTTGCCGGCGTCGGAAAGTATACTCTTGCCCGCACCTGAAAACATACCTCTTCCCGAGGAACCTAGCCCTATGCCTTCAGTACCTCCGCCGGAGACCATACCGCTTCCCGAAGAGCCAATGATATCCGTAAACGTCGTCAGCACTGAAACGCTGCCTTCCCCCACAGAGTGCGACAAACCCGACGAGGAGGCCATTCCGGAGGACCGTCCTTCCGTACTCGACTCAGGACTGTCGTTCTCAACTCGCTTTAGTTCCTCGGGTCTCTTCTCCGGGATTTTCAGTAACATGTCAAGTTCTTTCAAAATGGACAGCCCAATCAATGACAACATACCAAATATGTCGATAATAAAAAGTGCAATAGACAGGACTACAAGTTTAGATAATAGTTTGTTCGACAAGGACAGCATCACGCCGGCGGACGAGTTGAAAAGTGTTCAAGAGATATTGACTCGAGTGAACAACATGGACTCAAACAATAGTGTTTTGTTATCGGGTGTACTACTGAGCTCGGGCAAGAGCGCGCTGCCGGCGCCGGCGCCTTCGCCCTCGCCCTCGCCCTCGCCCTCGGCGGTGCCCGCGCCCGCGCAGCCCGCCCAGCCCGCGCAGCCCGCGCGCCCCGCCGGCAAGCCGTACTGCCCGCGCGCGAACGACCCGCGCCTCAACCCGCCGCCCGCCGACAAGCCAAAACCTGTCCGCAGGAAGGTGAGCTCGCGACGATGCTTTAACATTGCATATCACCTACGGCGATACACGTCTGTCATTGTTTGTGTATAAACATTCTTTAAGGATTTTTGCATTAAAACATAATAAGGCATTTTATCTGTCTATAAATCGACCATAAAATACGTATAAATACACCCAAGTATTAAGTAGATAATCCTGCGTGCGTACTTGCGAATGTTACAAATGTACTTAAGTATCAATATAAACAAGAGTTTTTTTTTTTTTTAAGAAATATTTATTTGATGTTTTATAAGAATCTACTTCATACGAAATCTTACATTTAGTAAATATGAAAATTCAGTACCTCCATTGTATTTAATACCAACGAAAGTCATTGTAAATATTTTCTTTCTAATGCTGTGCGATTTTTTAACAAAAGAATATGTCAAAATTTTATTGATTTGTGGGAATCCCTTTTATTATTTGTCTAAGATATTATTTTAGTGATTTTTTAAAAAAAACCTACAACTCTTATTCGTGAACATGCATCTTAAACGATAAATCACATGACTAACCAGTGTCGAGGAATTGGAACCCGCGACCGTTAGCTTAACGCAATATACAACCGGTTGTTTTGGTTGTATAATAAAGATATACGTAAATAACGTTGTAACGCGGCCGCAATTTAATTTTGCTTTTTATAACAGTATACAAATGGAGAAGGTGAAGGTCATCAGCTCGACGCGATGTCCGAGTGTTGTTCGTCGATCGTTTGTTTGTGTGGTATTTTAATTTAGCGTTTACGTCGCTTTAATATTTACACCCAGTGCCTGCATCTTTGCAATCTTTGATCTCGGGAAGTAGTATATTAGGTTTATTAAGTGGATTACTGGCTCATCTGAAGGTAACGTTATGTGTACACTGGGATAGTGAGAGTAAATTTCTTGTATCTCAAGGTTTAAGCGATGAGATGAGACGATTCAAACAAAAGAAATATATTAGGTCCGGGGAGTATGGTAGCAGCAATTGGATAAATTAATAACAGCACTCCAAGAAAAGAGGCCGGCGATGTTCAATAGGAAGGACATCATACTGCTTCATGACAATGCCAGGCCACATGCTGCTTTGGGGACTCGTCAGAAAGTCGCAGAGCTAGGCTGGAAAATTCTGTCGCATCCACCATACTCCCCAGACCTGGCACCAGCTGATTATCACATGTTTATGTCCTTACGAAATTTCTTACAGGGCAAACAATTAAAAAACGAAGTAAATATCAGACAAGCACTCTTTAAATTTTTTGGCCTCTAGAGATAAGACATTTTTTAAAAACGATGGATATATAAGTTGCTATCACGCTGGCAAGATATAAATAATGATGGAAATTATATTATTCAATAAAGTTTATCCAAAGTATGAAAAAAAATACATAATGGAGTGCTGGTCCCCACACTTATGTATGGTAGTGAATGTTGGGTTTGGCAGAAGAAGCATGAAAGCAA
>DWHU01002222.1:0-10404 GCA_018247975.1 Parides photinus
AAGCGAAGCTCTTACTGCTCAAAAGTGCATGTTCGTTGCAATGTCTCTCCTAAACTATAAGGAGTAGCAGATTGAAATTTGGAACATAGGTAGAGAACAGTGAAACTATGCTCTAAGTAATATTTGTTTCGAAATTGCAATTGTAGTTTTTGAATGATCACCACAAAATGATGGTAACATTCAAAACGTTCTATTTCACGCGTAGCTTTGCTAAGATTTTATTAATTGCATGAAAACTTTAGATTTTACTGTTTATTTATTTACGATAGTTTATTTGAAATAGTTTAACAAGCTAAAATCTATACTACACTCAGCTCAACCTGCCATGCACAGCGAAGAGTCGATTCCTAGTAGTTTTTGTGATGCAAAGTATGCATGTAAAGAACGTACCTTAGGACTGTACTCTCTGGAAGTCAATGGATAGGGACTCCGGATTTTTTTATTATTGAAGATTAAACGACTAGGATCCGACGTCTTCTTCAAATGGAATTAATACTATCAACCTTTCTTGTATCTCTATAATCTACGTTGAACAATATTCTATGATAGTTAGGAACAGAAAAAAGTTACTTGCGAGTTAACTCCCGCAGTTTGCTTCTTCAGAATACTGAATGAAATGCAAGTCTGTTTATGTACGTAGGGAGACTTAAAATTAAACACTACGGCTGTATACATTGATTTCATTCTTTTCGTCTTCTATCACCTTCTCCAGCGGATATTTAAAAGCTTTTAAATATTGAATTAAGAAAAATATCGGCTATTTCCTTGATCTCTCCATCGTTTCAGTTTCCCAAGCCTTTCTGAGCCGTAGCCGCTTTGCAATGATAAATTCTAAGCATCTCGGAATAAAATATGTATACTTCTAAAAAGGAGCGGTATAAATTTTATACCGGATATATATTTTTATTTAATATTCCTTTTGTGGGAATACAAGAGGAGGATCTCGGTGTAAACAGATTTTAGAAGTCGGCGTTCAACAGAAATGATAATAATGATGATGAGATTATATTCAAAAAAGGAATATAAATTAATTATATTTTTATTTGAAAAAAAAAAACACTTGATATCCCTTTTACCAATATACAAACAGCATTCCAGTTTACTTATAAGAATCTTATACAAGTACAATTCTTCGGCTGTATCACTTGAAGCGATATTGATTCAATATGATGAAATATCTTGATGAATATAAAAATCATCATCATCCCAACTGACGGAGTACCACAGCAAGGCAAAGGTCTCTTGTATCGTCCTCTATATAACATGGTCGTGCTCTGTTAATAGTCTATAAAAATATTAAAAAAATTATATTATATGGTTTTTAACAGGTACTACATACACTGATGACTTTTCTGAGTTATGTGCGCTTTAATATATTAAATATCACTGGGTTTATCCGCCAACCCGCACTTGGCCAGCGTGGTGGATTATGGCCAAATACTTTCTCATTATGAGAGAAGGCCGAGTCCCTGCAGTGGGAACATATAGAAAGCTGAAAAACAAAACTACATACACAGAAATGTGGTAGCAAGTTATTATCCATTCATGACGTTCCGTAACCGCAACGAATTCCGGTCAGTCGAATTTGCCGCAAATTTTCGGTTTATACGCTGCGTCTGTTTGCAAATTAATAAATAATTTTTTCGAGCTCTATTAAATATAGAAAATCATGTATTTTTTCCTCCAACGAGGCGCAGAGGACAATCAACTGATGGTTAATAATACATACGCCCATAGCAACGTGTGCTGATTAAGATGATAGATACAGCCAAGTACTTGTCGCCTTAAGACAAAGGATACTACATTACATTACTTCAGTAATTTCGTTACAACTGTAGTGTATGTGTATAGACGCAGTATAGACAAGCCAGAGGAATAAACTTTGATGGTCTATGGCATCGCGTTCTCTTACTAATATGGCGACGTCACACACAAATGTAAAACATAAATATAACTAAAAATAAATATTGTGTTCCTCCAAAATAAAATACAGTAATCCAATAAACCCTGTTCTAATAAATAGTAAAAATTTCTTAAGTGCTTTCAAACCAGAATATAGTACCGTTTATATATTGTTCAGAGGAAGAAATAACAAAAAGAAAAAAACACGGAACTGCGGTGATACTTATATGTCTTAGCGTACAATTTGATGAATTATATTAATCACATTGTTGTGATAAATATATTTAAATAGAAACTAGACATTCTTCTTTAAACTGATTGACGAGTTATTTCCTTCTTGGTATTTCAGCATGTAAATATTTGGAATTGAAACAGGTTTGTGTTTACGGTAGCGAAGGCATTTCTCTTCGGTTGCTTCCCGATCAGCTTAAACGTCCGGAGCGCTAGTGACATTAGTCGCAATATCCGCTCAATTGAGAGGTCTTGCGAAATGACTTCAGATCGTTCGATGAAAATCGATGATAACATAAGTTTCTTACGTACTAAACTAACATTAATGTTACTGGATTAAATTTCATTCAAACAGAAACCCAATAATGTATATCATTCACCTAGACAGTTTGGGGAAAAGGTTCCTCTTCGAACATTTTTTATCCATTATTTTTAAACAAATAAGTCACTTTCGACATTGATAGATTGAAATCACAAATGTAACACGTAAAAGAATGTGAGTACTATTTATCTAATGCACCAACTGCGAAGCCAATCCATTTCAATCTACAGTTAATCAATCTGACTCTTCGATAGTTCTAAAGCTTGTTCGTACTGTTACATATTTCAAAGACTTAGGGTGCATTCGTATTAGCTCAGAAAATACTGTTTTTTTTAACGATTACCTCAAGTCAAAATTAATTCTTAAAGCCAATAAGGTTCTTAAGCTCGCCGATAAGCGATGGGTTTTAGCTAGAAAGTAATTTATAAACTCAAACGGCAGGACAAATATCTGATCGCAACTCTGTACTAATAACAAACTTTAATTGAAATAAACATGATAATGTTTATAACAATATCTTTTATAAATGCTTAATAGCGTTAATGAAGACATTAGAAATATGAATTTTTAAACTTTATACTAAATATTTTTTTTAACTCCGCGTGTTATTTAAAATTAAACTTTATACAAAGTATGTACTGTATAAGTAACACAGTTTATCTGCGAACTTATTTCACAAGGGACACCCAAAGTTTTTCAGCGACCATTATAATAAAGTTAGCTAATTCAAAAGTAATGTATACTGAAATGCATTTAATTATACTCGAGATGATAAATTTGAAATTAATAAACATAATTACAATTTACGTAACGGCGCAAGGATTATCTGTTATGGTACTACGCGTTATACAACACGATGTACGGGTCTTAATTTCTTATAAATCCAAACATGGCGACGTAACTTTTATTTTCTAAGAACATCGGCGGATACTTCGTAACAACATCCGATCACGTGTATAGATAACTTCAATACGTACACTAAACTTACTTTGTTTAAAGCAAAGGTGGACAAATGTGTACACAGTTTACACGATGGAAAGTGATCATTACCGCTCGTAGATACTCACACTCATAGAGGTTACGAAAACTACTTTGTTAAACGCGTACCTTCTAAATTTTAATGTTTTTAAACGACGTATCAATGAGAGAGGAGTAACATTCGTAAAGTAATACACCATCAATAAAAACTAGTTAGGATGTTCTACACAGCACCACATAGTGATCATAGAGAGAAGATTAAGTTTCGTTGCCATAGTCATTTCTTTAGCGCTCTTCTAACTAGAACACAGTAATGTTTGAACACATCTATTCTAAATAACTGCAGAAGTATTAACCTAGTCGGTATGCAGCAATATGTAATATATAATGAAGCTGTATAAGATCGGGAGTACATACTTCTCTTGTATTAAAATAAGCGCTACTACATGAATAGACGATCTTCAAGAGACTCGGTACCAGTTAAGTTATAAATACTTAATGCCTTCATACAGTTTTGGTTAGCGACTAATATATTATATATACTTAAGCTGAAAGCAAAGTATGAAGTTTGTTTTACAAGGATTGCACAAATGACCAGCAGCCGCTCTACGAATATTGGACAAGCTTACCGCTTGCGAGTTCGGGCTCCTCACACTAAGTTGAAAGAAGACTTTGTCTTAAGTAATAAGTACACAAAGTGCTACATTAGCAAATTAATTTCATCTGAACACTATTCGCCTACATTCATCACGTGCTTATCATCAGCAATCACTACAAGATATTGACTTTCACCGAAGTTCTCGGCTTTTCGGACTCACCAATTTTCCATAGCCATTTTAAATATTTTTTTTTCAGCCTTCTATATGCTCCCACTGCAGGCAATCGGCCTTCTCTCATAATGAGAGATTATTTGGCCTTAATCCACCACGCTGGCCAAGTGCGGGTTGGCGGATAAAGCCAGTGATATTTTATTTTGTTAAAGCGTATATAACTCTGAAAAAACATTGGTGTGCGATTTGATCCCACGACCTCCGAATCGGTGGCCGAGGTCTCGAACCACTCGGCTATCACGGCTCCTATTTAAAAGTAAGTAACTGCTTAAATTATGATTAAAACATATTCAAAACCGATGTATATAATTTTAAATTGTTATAATAAATTTTCTACTATTTCATTAACACTATTACAATAATTTGTTACATATGGACACATTTAAACGTTGTCTCATAAGTTTGTATGTTTTTCATGCCTCCATTATAATATATCACCATTTTTTCATACCAACATTTTACCATGCAAATAATAAGGAAAAACGCGACAAAAATCTCAGGCTATTCTGAAATGAAATTAGTAGGGAGACGAGAAAATATTCATATTGGAATGTACTTAACAGGCTCTTGTCATAGAAAGTGTATCTTTGAAAAAAGGTCGGAGGTAATGGCATAAAGTCGATGAAAAGTTAAATAATAATCGTTCTACGAATATTTGCTTTTTAATAAAGGAACACAGGATGATAGCAATTCATAGTTATAATATTTACACAGAATTAAATTAAGATCTTACTGTGGCTTTAATACATTAACCAAGAAATCTTACTAGTGACCTCTGACGACAGAAATAGCCGCTGCAGTGGAAATTAACTTCTTATCATTGAAGGGCATTTACGGAAACAGACATATTTCTTATTAGTTAAATGAAGCAGTTGTATCAAGTATCGAGTGAGTGTAAAAAAAAACTTTTCGTAATAATTTTAGAAAGTTTTACGTTTCCACATTGATGTTGTGAATTAGATTTTAGTCTACAAGAAAACACGTCGGATAATTATGAGCTTTCGCGAGTTTTATTAGCCTTCGTAGGCTTATGTTCTGCGAGTAATAGTTTATGAAGACGTTGAATTATTTTCTTATTAATAATCACAACTTTGGATAGAACCTTCCCCTGTCAGCGCAGCGACTTATTTTTCAATTAAAAGATATAATTGAAAATTGATTCCGGTGTCGCCATCTTTAGTAATTTTTCTACAAACAATGTAGTGTATTGTACTGCATAAGTTGTTAAGAAAGAGAAAGTATGTTTAACGGCTTCCTTTGCTTTGTAACATAGAAGTACCTAGTTCGATTTTTAGCTGATATAGCTTTATACACTTCTGACTATTATACATAGAAAGGCAATAATTTAGACAATAACTACGTAGTTCAACGGTTGCTTTGATAACACAAACATTTTTAATGTATACTTTAGTAATAGTACTTGTTTGCTATAATCAATTGATACTATAGAATACAAATTTCTCTAGTTTGATTTCGAAGATTTTCTCATTACATAGTAACCAGAATATTGGATTAGCGAGTTTCATCTAGTCTCATTGTGACTTAACGTCATTAGGAAAAGCTATAGCACACCGTTAATTAAATATAAACCGAAGAAAGACTAATTACTTTAGAAATCTGGGCATTTTATAAGTTTTAAGAGAAGTACCATTCGTTGCATTTAAATGAATTTTTCTGTTTATTTTCGCAGCATATCCTGCTAATCTTTAATCTGACGAGGTTATATGAAAGCTTAAAGAAAAAGACGTCTGTTTTGTGTGAAGGTGAGCGCACTTACACGTCAAGAGTCAAGTAACAAAGACAAACTGCACTTAGCGTGTGGACAATAATCGCGATATAGCTTTATATGTTACTTTTAAGAAATCAATTCACTGCCCACTAACTCTAAAAACTGCTAGAAGTATTTATGTATTTTGTTCATTAATGATTATAAATTAAAAACAAGCCGATGTATGTAAGTAAAAGTAGTTCTCAACGGAGGTACCGAACACTGATGGGGTTTTAATAGGTAAGAATACCCACATAACCCAGGCTTTTACCCAGAAGACAGGGTCTTTTCGAAGATTTCCTATTCAAAAAAGACAAATAAATTAATAAATAACAGGTGCGACAACTACCTATAATTGATCTTCACTCACCATATCACTTTGTTAAATATTAAAGGAACAACAAAATAGGTCCTCTTTACGTCTTAATTTATATTACATTGACCTTTATTACGATTTCGTGCAAACCAATTAACATTACGTGACCTCTTTCATTCAAGTTCTATTTCTGCTCTCCCTTCCAATATTTATTAAGTTTTTAAGATACTGAAATATTACCTTGCTCCATGGTTAAAAAAAGTTATATTAAAGTCTCGAACTTCTGCTAAAGAATCGCGAACCTCATTAAACTTCCCCTTGCTGTGATAAATGTAATTTCTCCCACGCAACGCTTTCAGTACTTACGGTGATTTTAATTTATCATCAGATAAATTAATCGGATCTAACATAACATTGTCTAGTATTAATTATTGTTCGAAGTGTATGAGACACGAGCAAAAGTCACTAGGTGGTTATTATTTAAGTGCTCGTCGTATATTCATAGTCAGTCATATATCAATTCTCGTTATCCTGCCTGGAATTAGTAAATAGAAAATGATTGAACTGAATTTTGCACGTCTTGATATTCAGTTTTATGCGAACTTTTTCATTAATCCTTAAGTTTATTTGGATATGAATTGAGATTTTCCCTAATTATAATAAATAATAAAGTCTAGTCCCTAAGTAAGCAGAGTACACTCGCTTGTGTTATGTACTAGATAGCTGATAGACTACTCAATTACATTTTGTTAATATATACATATTATACACAGAGAACACCCAGACTGAGAACAAATATTGTTCGTGGCAGGAATCGAACCCACGACCTCTTACTCAGTATGCAGGTACACTACCAACTGAGCTGAGGCCAGTCAACAATGCATTTTACGTTTAGTACCTTTGCCTTACGTTACAGACAAGGTCAAATACTAGATATCTCACCTACTCAAAATTTATTTTTTCATTTATGTTTCATGATTACTAGTTTTTTTATTTGGTCATATCCATGCTCCAGTACAAAACGTAACATTGATAATTAAAGTCGATTACATGAATAAGACATGATAAGAGGAAGTTTGAAAGTGGCACCTGTGGTAGAAAAGATGAAAGGAAGTAATTTATCCTGGTACGGAGGAAACGGATGTAATTAAGAAAGTTTTTGGCATGAATGTGTTTGGTTGGAGAGGAAAAGGAAGAGCGCAGAAACGATGGATGGATTGTGTGAGAGATGATATACAGTGTAAGGTGAATGATGAGTTAGCATCTGACAGGAATGCATGGAGCAGACTGACATACTGCGCCGACCACAAATAGATTGGGAAATGGGCAGGATAATGATGACATGAAAAGGTTTATATGTAACTAGTTCCCTAACCCTTTAATTACGTGTCCATTAAATATCGTCGTATTTGTTTTACGTGTAGGTTTCACCTGACCACTCTACAAAAATCAATGACCTTCACCTTTTTATCGATTGACATCATTTTAGGCGTTGGCGGATTTTTAAAATTCGTGTCGAGCTAACACCAACATCGTCTCCAAATATAATGTTTGCATGTTTGAAAATATTTACAATTTAGTTAGAAGCTGTGTAATATATAGGAAATATGATTATTGTTGATATCTCTATATATTTATTAACCCTATAGTCTTGAGTATTATTTACAATGGATTTTTGTATATTGTTATTCCTATTCGCTTCTTATCTTAAATCTTAGAAGTAAAAATAAAACCGTTTAAAAAACAGCTATGTATTGAGATAGTTAGGTATGATACTAGATAATAAAAAAATTATAATTCAAAAGAAAGGAAACTAGCACTTCTTTTCAACTCTACCTGGCCAATTGTATACGAAAACAAATTATGTATAAATGCCTGCTGATAACTTTCAGAGCATTTTGAAGTTTATCAGATAAGGAAACTTTGGGATTGGGTATCGTGGAAGGCAATAAACTTTTGTTGAATTTTTTTTAATATTCCTCGGTCCTGTAAAGTAAGTTTCACGAGTTCCCCTACAATAGATAGTTAAATACGTCAGTACCTTTCCACTTGGCAGAGGAGGAACAAGATCTTCCTAGTGATTGTTTCGAAGGATAGACCCCTATTGTGGCCACTCCTCTGTCCGTCCGTGTTCGACATGTTTGTCACTTTTTGACATTTTGTTGTGACATCATTTAAAAGGCGAAGTAAAATCTATATATTTTTTTATTATAATGTAGGTGTCGGGTGTTGGTTAAGTTAGATAAGCTAAAGGATATAAAATTTTGCTTCAAAGTCTTTAAAAATCCAAAATCCGTTTGTTTTTAAGAGAGACATTTGGATGAAAAAAGTCGTCGGACCAGGTTGTATCAGGTGTCGTTTTTTTCAGAAAAATCAGACGAACAATAACGCTTCTTTGATTTTTTTCGATTGGATCCACCGTTGTCGAGTTATAATTAAACACGCTTTTGACATCTTTTTGACATTTTGTTGTGACTACATCCTTCAAATACATATATACATACATTCAGTCACGCCTTTTTCCCAATGGGGTAGGCAGAGACTACTTCTTTCCACTATCATTCAAATAGTAAAGAGTAGCTATATATTAATTAAAATTAGATAAAAGAAATGTATTGTGATTATTATCGAACGTATTTCAGTTAATATCATTCAGAAAATAACATTAGGGACTCTTTTTACCAAGTCTCATGAATTGTTTTGTTCTGATAAACTTCTAACTTACTTACTAATAAAAAAAATGGTTTAATTTTGTATTTATTTTAAAATCCTTAATCTGCCCATTCATTGACTATCTTATAATTTGTTTGACAGTACTATCAATCGCACTATAATATCAAAAATTAAAATTTCGACTACAGAAAAGAAGGAGTTTTTATGTGATACAGAAATATAATAAAATAAATAACAC
Organism: Parides photinus; assembly: GCA_018247975.1. Lineage (NCBI taxonomy): Eukaryota > Metazoa > Arthropoda > Insecta > Lepidoptera > Papilionidae > Parides > Parides photinus. The sequence continues at coordinate 9,259 of DWHU01002222.1, forward strand.
CGCGTAGTTATTTATCGTGAATAATTAATTTTGATATCGAAAGAAGCTCCATTGCGATTTACAGAGCAATGGATGTTAACTTGTTCGAAACTAGAAAACATTTTAAAAATCCTTTTTGCGCTTTGCTGTGAGAATCTATATTTGTGAAGTAGAATAAAGCCTAGCAGTCTAATGGAGTAACAACCTAGATAGCTTGCTAAGTAGATATAAAACACGTATTACTCGTTTAAGGTCAAAGTGGTTAGACCAAGTCTTCGTCTTGCTACAATCCGTCGATACATTTACTTTATCAGTGAGTTAAACACAGGTTTCCTTTCCTCGCCCGTAAGGTTTAAAATACACTATCCTTTAAACGGATCCTTTTAAGATAAAACTATATAACCGGCGTGATAAGTGAAAGCTTTCAATCCACAAGAACACAATTTATTCTATTATAGTGTTCACTTTTTAATGTAAAGTTTACCTTAAGTGTGCGAGTTATTTGTGAACTTCTGCCTGAAGCATGGATGAATTTTCAAACATTTTATAATACAATACATAACTTAATTTCATATCTTCGACGAATCCCTTTATTTAATTATCAATGTTTTAGTCAAATTATATATATTTTTTTTATACAACACACTGAATTTTCCCTCTGTTGGGACTCGGGGCCTTCTCTCCTAATGCAGAGAGGTTTGACCATAATCCACCACGACCACCACCAAATTATATATGTTAATTAAATGTAACCATTTAGTACAACGAAATCTATTTACTACATACTGTCTTCTTAATCAAAATCTCGTGTTTATTTACAGCATAACATAATATAATCAATCTTCTTAATGTACACACGGCCTGGGTCTCGAGACAAAGTTATCTATCAACTAAGAAGGACGTGCTGAATGCGGCAAGTTCCTGAATGCTTTTTCCTCTTAACCGTATTAGTTAGCTAACGACGTTTTCATTAACCGGAGGCTAAAGCTCATAGGGAATTAAAATATACTTAAAAGCATGTAGATCAGTGTCTCTCCACCTTTTTTGTGGCATGCCCCACCTTGGCCTTTCTAAAATTATCATGTCCCTAACGGGGGGGGGGGGCGGGGGGGGGGGGGGGGGGGCGGGGGGGGGTGGGGGGGGGGGGGGGGCGGGGGGGGGGGGGGG
>DWHU01002223.1:0-10399 GCA_018247975.1 Parides photinus
TTAACGTATCTCATTTGTAAAAGTGGTCTACCTTGTATTGAGATAAATACTTGTTAGTGATAATTGTTTATGGAACTTATTATGAATGAAATGTCTTGTTGTTATAATATTTCTTTGCCTAAAGTTGACAAGATTTGTAGATTTATTTAATTATCTATGTGCAATTAGAATGGTTCACATTGCTTAATGTAAATGTCGCTGGGATACATATTTTTGAAACCTTATTCCTTCCTATATTGAATGTTTATACAATATCTTGATCTGCTATAACAATATTACCACGGACGTATTAACAAATTTTTGAAAACAGTTTTTTTTTTTTAATAAGTGTATTGATTAAACGTTTGTATTCAGTAACAGAAGCGAAGCAGTTATTTCGATTACAAGTATACCAAATTAGTTTTTTTATGTACTTGCCTAACTTTATGTGCTATTATATTAATGCATACGATAATCATACATCTGTGCCGAAATTATTTAGTTACATTATCTGGGATAGAGAATCAATAAATAGGATTTAAAAAAAATATAAATAGTCACTAGATTATGAACTCAATCCATTTTTATATGTAAAGTTAAATATAAATTATAAATATACAATTTTCTCCTTTTCCGTATTCAAATTCAGGTTTTATTGTTTCATGTGCTGATTCCCGGTCGATAACTTTCGTGTGAACGATGTCCTTGATTACTATCTTGCTCGTTTATTAAATACATGTTTTATTGTTGAGATATTTTCGATTTTTATTTTTAGTAACACACGATGTTGACGAAAAAAAACCCGACAGACCACCGAGCAAGACAAGTAACGCCATCTATCCGATCCTCAATAAGTATTCGGAGAAAACTGCATCCGTGAAAGAGCTCACGACGTCTAAAGTAAGGTCAGTAAAACGCACACAACATAGGTAATTAATTTATTTTAATTTTCATGCGATTTTTAATAAGAAAAAGAAAATATTATATTAATATATTTTTTACTATCATGTTTTTATTTACTGATCGCGTAGGGTCTCTGTTGCTGGAGACTGTATAGATAGGTACCAGCAGTTCATCATTCAGTCAGCAACACGACTATTTCTTCCGCCAAATAGTAGTGACCAAATATCACTTTGATTAGGTGTGAAAGTAACACGTTGTAGTACAGTGTATATCTTGAACTTATGGAATTTTAACCTGCATAAAGCATAAAAACCTAAAAACAGTTACGTGATAGATTTAACTTACTTAATCTCCAGAGAGTTTTGTTTTAAATATACAAAAGTTTACTAAGCAACTTCTTTACTTACAGCCTTCACAAAGAGAATGCTATAAGCAAAGAGAGCAGCACGGCCAGTACAGTCACACACACGAACAAAAGCGAGTCTGAAAAACTTATACACAATGAAACTGTCAACGATGGAACCCTGGATGGACAAGTTTGTATTTGTCTTTTTAACTTAATTTCGCTGGAGAACGCTTGACACAAATAGAGTTATTACTGAATTACTTGTAATACATTGGTAGAGAATATCTCCAGTGGCAAATGATCATTGAAATTGATTTAGTGATGTATAACTAGAGAGTATAGAAAGGGCAGGGCAGTGCAAAACCTTTACAACACTGATTATACATATTGAAATTCGCTAAGTCAATCGGAGGCTATGGTTTTGTGGATATGGTTATTGAAGACTTTCAAGGTTTATTAATAATTATTTAATAAATTATAATTGTATCAGTTATAAATAAAACTTTTTGTTCAATTACAATTAAGTTGAAATGTAGAATAAAAAATATTTGTTTTAATAAGTTTTATTCTAGCTTAACGATAGATTAGTTAACTATACGACATTTTCTAGAAAACTAACTACCGTATTATAAGAGGGTTTATAATTTTTACTTTGTCCTCTTATTAATGATAACCTCTACGTCATTTCAGTTGAGCATGAAGTAAGTTAATATTTTTTTCAAGGGTAAAAAGCCACCGGTGCCGTTAAAAAAGAGTCCAACGCCATCTTCAGGCGTTGGCGGTCTCCTCAGCAGTATCAAGAACAAAATGTTATCATCATCAGAGAAGTAAGTACCTTCGACTAAGAACTAAAATCGTTTCGAAGTTCTATTCATATATAGAGATTTTTTTTCAACTATTATTCACAACATTTTCAGAGAGAAATCTTCAACAATATCAAGTGGTAGCAGCAGTGGTGGGGAATGGGACCGAACCGATGGTGGTGTATCCAGCAAGGCCACTTCGAATTCCACCAGCAGCACCATTATTACAAACAATGTCACTACTACCACCAATACTAGCACATTTGATCACATCGAAAGAAACTCTATATTAAACGATCCACGAGCCGGCAGGTTAGTGCAGCAATTCTTGCCCTAAAGTGACAAGCACAATTATTGTGAAAACTTTGTCGTCAGATATCAGCTTTTGTAAACATGTGATATCAGCCAGCCATCACTTGGCCAGCATAGTTGGCTGGTTTAAGGTCTCAGTTGCTGGAGACCATCTATGAAAGTATCACCGCTACTTCTATTCCTACCGCCAAACAGTATGCAAACATTACTATGTTCCTGTTCAAAAGGTGTTGTTGCCAGTGAAAATACTGAGGCTAGGAGAATAAATTCTCCTTATATGAGAGATAGTATTAAAATAGTGGCAAGATTGCTGTTTATATCAGTTCTAGAGTGCTTATGAGTGTGTGTATATCATCAGGTGGACACGTCGGTTCGTTAGTTGTTAAACAATTAAACAACGTGTAAACAAGTTTAACTTGGAATTGATGTAATAATTATATCTCTTCAGAGTGAAAGCGCCCAGGCGACGTCCTCCGAGTCAAGCACTGCGCGATGACACGCCACAACAAATTGGACTGAGCAATGGACACGAAGGTTAGGAATATTTGTTTTAAATATTTACTCTATATCTGTATACACAAATTGCCTTGTTTACCACACTGTCTTCGAGGTTCATTAATTAAGCGCTTGCTTATCTTTACTTCGTAACAGTGCTCTAGTTTGAATAGCCGTGTAGCTAGTAAATAATATGATTAAGAGAACCTAACAGTATTTTATCCTAAAGTAACGTGCCCTATTTGAAATTTTCAGTCATTACGTGATTCTTGTGAGAGAATGTTCCGAGTCAAAGTTGTAGGAACAATAAGATAACTGTTAATTTATATTAAGAACATTATCTCTCTTTTAGTTAAAATAATAGCGTGGAGTAGAATGTTTTATAGTTTAGTATATTATGCTGCAATTGCTTATACTGCAACTAGAGTTATTAATGGTCATCTAATGATCGGTTGAAACTCAAGGTAGAGTAAATTGTAATAGTACTTTTTAAATATTTTAGTTCCCTCAGAGAAACCAACAGCAGATAAACTAGATGAAATAAGACCGCGGGCACGTGAATGGGAAAAACACAGAGCACCGTGGATGGAGGAGTTAAAACTTAATCAGGCGAAGAAAACAAGTTTCGGTGAAACAAAATCAAGATCTGTTTCTTCGTCTTCCGACACTGGAGTTGCCAGCAAAGCTGGTAGCGGCAGCACTGATAGGTAAAGCACAATTGTCAAGTAAATAATAATATAGCAATAAGCATCGAATGATTTACCGTTACCTATTTTATAGATTTAGGAGAAGAGAATTGAACTAATGTTACTAAAATTTTTGCGGTAACCAGATGTAACATTTTAGGTTTCAGAGCGGGAAGCACAATGTGGCGCAGTGTAATTACCGCCACATTGCCATACAACTTAGCATGAAATAAAAGAAAACATAGTATTGTAAATTATTGTATTAAATACTTTTTTCTCATTTACTATTGACAAAAATTCATGTGAATATATTTTGTATTTCAGAATTCTTGATTGTGGTGTAGATGAAAAGAAAACGTCGACACATTCAATGGAGATGTCAAAGAGCACGTCGTCCATAAGCAGTAGAATATCAGTGATGGAGAGCTTTGAGGAGGTTTTACAATTTCCTTCTTTTAGTAAAATGTAAATAGTTAAATTTTGTGTAAAATATTATTTAAAAATATATTTTCTACAATTTATAGACAAAAGTTCGACACTCGCTGGAGTCGAAGAAGGATTCGAATGTTGCCCCGCGGGAAGCTGAACCAATCAATCTTTCCAACAAAAATTTACCCACCCTGCCTTCGCCCACCGCCGCTGGTACGTATAAGTTAAACATAAGAGTAATATTTAATTGAGTCTCATCATAGTCCCCACTCTTTTCTGCTGACATGGTGATGGCCACAGAAAGTCATTGGATATGTGCTAAGCAAGACCGATAGGTGATACAACTATTTTTTTGTTGGTAGGACGGACGTTAATAGCTATGCTAGAGGAAATGAAGAAGCCCTCGCTAACGCCGCCGCAGACGACGGCCCGCTCCAGTAACGAACAGTCCACCGATAGATCACCCAACACCAAATACGAGAAAATCGTCACAAGCACCGAGAAACTTAGCGAAGTGAACACCATCACGAAGTCTTCGGCAATTGTAGAAAAGGCCGTCGAGAAGTCGGAGAAGATTGACGAAAAAGTAGACAGACCAGTGCCATTGCTAACTGAGAAGGTCAACTCGAACACACTAGAGAGGCGGCTTCATTCTTCGGTTAAACCAGAGAACAAAATCGAGTGCACTGATGCGTTGATCGCTCAGCTTAATTGCAGGGTAAGGTTTATGTTGTATACAATGAGAGCAAATATTGTCATGTTTGCCATTTTTGTGTCGTAAGTAAAGTTAGCTAGCTTATAATCCGCCTCTTGCTCTAAAATCTAAATCTCTGGCTCCCAAATGTGGCAATTGAAAGACGGCAATGCTGATACTACACTGGTAATGATGGGAGGGTAGCAACTTTTAACAACAACAAAACTTTTAACAACTTTAATGATTTGATGTCGCAGTACTGAACATTGTGTCCTCTATCGATTTGGTTTGGTAAGCATGTGTAGGTAAGATTTATAGAAAAATATTTAAAATTTTCCGGAAATGGTTTATGTTGCTTGTTGTTATGGCAAATTATTTAATTTTTGTATTTAATTATCAGATAACAAATTTGGAGAAGCTATTAGAAGTACAAAACGCCAAATTCAATGCTGCCATTGAAGAGCTCACATGTAAACTGGCTTTGGAGACAGACAAGCGGCAGGCATTGCAGGCTGAACTAGAAAAGCTGGCACAGTGTGTCACACAAGTCTAGCTGATATCGGTGTTCAGAGTTTACCATCTGTGGTGTTGTGCTGCTGCTAGTGAGGATTGTAAAGTGAAATTTTATATAGTGAATTAGTGTTATTACTTGTGTAAAATGGTGAGTGTTGAGACTGTAGTCACCCGTGTAGACTGTTCAGAAAACAGTTTGTACTGCTATTTACTAGTTAATTAACAACTGTTTAATAATATACCAGGATGTAGCGTTCATTAAAAACTTAATTTTTAACATAGCACAGCTACAAGGCTTTGCAGCTGCTTTTCCGCTGTATTGTAATGCGTATGAAGTATTATAAATATAATTTTTTACTAGTTTTTAAGTGTTGTTATCTAAATAGCAGGGTTTATTCACTGTTCTATCTTGAGTACTTAATTGCAACTTTATAGATTATAATAATTAAAGAACTACAATATAGCTTCGCAGATAAATAGCTCCATATGGGAAGTTTCGATAGCTTTCTGATGAATTTTCCTTGGTATAATATATGTTGCTATTGTCCATTACATTATTAGGTATTTCATTTGTTGCACACAATTGTAAGTTAACATTAACTTTTTTATTCTTTCAACTACGTTTTAAATGAAATGTTATTTACTTGCATAATTTTTAAAGTAATCGTTCACTTTCGTATTTTTTGTATAATAATTGCTTGACGTATATGCTGCCTAATTAAATATATAGTGATTAAATGTAATTTGTATATAAGTGTCAATGAGTAAATTATGATTACAAAATTTGTGCCATTTAGATTGAACAGTGCGTAAATTGTGGTCTGATTTATTTGTACATATATATTTTAACATATCCATAGCGTGTAATAAAAATTACATCATTCCTATTTGTGATTATCACATTCCATATATACTTTTTATTTATATACCTATTACTTGTTTATTGGACAAAGAGATATTTAGCCAAAGTTTATTTTCCAATAATGGTATATAAAATATATATATACATCAAGAGCCATATTTTGCTTATTATTAATATACTTTTGTATCTGTACAGGGATTGATTATAATGGTTTAACGCCGTAACTTACGTACCTTTTTGTGAGACATATCTTTAATATCTTTTTTACATTTATTGTATCAATTATTCGATATATGTTAATTCCTGTAATAAATGTGAAATGTGACCGAACGGAAGGTTATCGGCAGGACGAGGTTGAACATTCTACCTTTTAAAACTTATTAAACAATATCTCGGAATATGTACAAGGTTATAAGAAAAACACTGCTCATTCGTTTTGTAAAGATTAGAAAAAGGATTAGAGGTGTGTGCACGAAATTTTAAATGGACTGTAAATTTCACATCATACGATTTAACAGTTTTTTTTGTCTATTGAAACACGACACAGTATGTAGCTGTAGTAAGTCGATTGTAATTGGCAATGTTGTTAAAGTATAGAGAAAACGATGTGGAGTTTAGTCGATAGTTTATATTGTGATAGACATTGCTTAAATACAATGTACACGTTAAAGTTACTAAATCCTTCGAAGGCTTTAATCGTGCACAAACGTAGTCACACGACTACCTTTCTGACGTACAATAGTGACGTATGAAAAAAACTACGGTCTAATAATGGATAAAATTTGTATGAGCCGTTGTAGCAAAGAAATCATATTACTTAATATGCATCATATACAAGTGGACAAATGATTTAATAAAATATTTCTCACAATAAAAATTAGCTCGTTTAATAACTCACTCAGGCAAAGTCCACAACTCAGTTTCTGTGTGGCCTAAAGTCCACGATGTCATAATTGATTACTTGGAGCAAGCAAAAATTACTTGCTTTTGTTTTTATATACTTAGCCATTTATTATTGAAGTTTCATTTAGATGTCGAGTCGTTGTCGGGTTCCGTACAAAAACACAACGTTGTGAGTTGTTTACTTACTTACCTTTTATCTGGTAAATGTAAACAACTTAAATATGTCTGTTATAAATTTCCAAGGAAGATATTGCGTTTTTGATTAAATTAGGTATTTTGAGTTTTATATCAGGACTGTCCTCATCGATCTCTTAAGATTATATATGTTATACCTCTATTCTCATAAATGATAATAGGGTGATGAATATGAATGATAGTAATTCTTGTAAGCATAGGCTCCTATGGAAACACTGAAATTTATACTGCGTACCGGTCCATTTTATTTATGACTTGTTCCTCCATTAAGTATGTGATTTTTGTATGTTCCATTAGCTAGAAATTGTTTGTTAAACAATAGGATAGCTAAAAAGATACAAATTTGTATACATATATGTATCAGAAAACATAGAGAAACAACATAGTGTGAATCGTTAGTCATCCGATCACTAGGTGATTTCACGTAAGGCTCGTTCGTACCTGACCTATTGATATAGTAGCTGATTCTAAATAAATTATATCAACGTTACATTAAAGATGGAGACAACTTATATGTAGCGATGTCGAAGTATCACTTTCACTGTAACAAAATTATAATGGTTGTTGAGACGTAACCGGTTCTTCATAAACTGGCTGGACAATTAAATCGTCTATTTTTAAGTTAATCTTCATATCTATTTAGATATACATTTATAACGTTCATTATAACATTTTAAAAAGTTAGCAAAAGTACTTTATTTACATTCCTGCTCCTTCGATTTTCCGTGTCAGCCAGTTGGAACTGAACGAGGTTGTGCAGCCAATAGATGCATTTATTATAACGCCCTATGTACATAAGTATAAATAAAGTCGTAGATAATAAAAATGTACATAAAACACAAAGCTTGGTGGAAAGTACACGTCGAGATGGGAATACTTGGTTTATATGATAAACCGGAATTATCATTTGTATTATATAATGAAATTTTGATGTAATTTTTTTAGTACTTAATTTATTTTCTATGTACGCTGTTCTCACTCCTTGCATTCCCGAGGTCTAAATGGTTTAGTATATCCATTTTATGAATAATAAAATAAATTTATGTAATAACAAGTCTTTTATTTAACGGTACCGGTCAACCACTCAGTTAAATATCACAGCTTAACTTCATTATCTTTGGTAACTTTATGGCAAAAATTTCGGAGGTAGCTATTGTTTTAAATTTTTCGTTAGCGTACCTGAAAATTGATATTTATCTCTTTTGTTCAGATTTATATATGTATGTTAATAAAAAATACATAAATTAAAAAAAAATTAGGCGTGTCAAATTCCTTGTGCTAACATCGCACACATACTTGTCTCTTTATATATAATAAATATGCCCTGCCAAGAAGGTGCGGGAATCAGATATAAGAACAGTCCTGGACTTATACCAGACTGCTAATGATATTAACAGCGGTTGTAGCGCCTAGGACGCCATTAAGCCCAACCCCGGTAAAAAATTTAGGTTAAAATTAATTTCGCCAAGAGCCCAGTTCCAGATAAGCTATTTAAGTCAAAACATAGCCACAGCGTTTACATCAACAGAGAATATACTATAATATATATGCTGCCGAAGTCTGAAACTTGCTATATTTCTATGAAATGTAAAGAATTTCGAATAACTTTTATAGAATTAGGTTCACTATGTTTTCAACAAAGTGGCAATAGTGATCGTCGTTATCAAAGTTTAATATTTGTTAAAGTTTAAAATTACAATAGAATAAATAATTCAGCCCGGCTAATAATTTTCCCCGTTAACGAATTCTTAACAATAAACTTCGCAGATATCCAGGAGACTCCATTAATTTTAGCCCCGAGTTATTTACTTTGGCAGAGAAGATCTATTTCAATTTGTTTCGCGCAAAAAGTGAGACAGCTTTTATTAAAATAACAACAATCGCTACGTGTTTAAGCAATTATATGTTGAAAATTTGGTTAAATGTTTAAAATAGCTCGTGATAAGTTAACATTGTTCGGTATTGTCATTAGGTAAGAGTGAAGATCGTTACTAAATTAAAATACCTTGTCTCATATTAATAATTGATTTTGTTACTTAAAAAATCATAGATAGGTTATAGTGAATAATAAATACTTAAATAAAATTATTTTTACCAAACCTTTATAATCTCACAGTAGTAACAATAAAAAAATCTGGAATATAAATGAAAAATATTATAAAATATAGCGATTAAATACTTAAATTCTGCTTCTTTAATATTGAACGTTAAATAATCAAACTATCTAAAACAGATGATGAAAATAAAGCGTCGACAAACTTTATAAAAAAATTAAAAGAACGCTGTCGTTTTAAAATTAAGTGAAGTGACGCAACGCAATATTCTTTCTAATTTAAATTAGTGCTCTCCGTGTCGGTAATGGAGTAATTTAACTAGATTTAATTTTTCTGATATTTTTGAGCAACATCATCGATTGTTAGGAAAGTTCAGATTTATTCTATGCTCCTTCACATTTATAGAAGTAAACTTAAATACACGAGCGGAATGTCTGCTGGGTTTATACAGTAAATGTGTAATTGGGTGTATCTTGTTTATCTTTCTTGTTTACAATAAGACATGTGTACTCTTTTGTACAAATTAATCAAAACTTTTCAAATCATCGGAATCGTAAAGTTTGCATAAATTGTTCGACTAACATTCGCTCATCTCCCTTCGGCTATTTGAACTTGCTTGTTGACGTTTCTAGAATGTAAACTTACACAAATTTATTATGTTTCAAGTTAACGGATTTATTTTCTTTATTTAGTACACAATAAATCAATTTACTTAAATAATTTTTACTTCGTTATTTACTATTTCGAAACTTATATTCAAACATTTCAACTATTCAGCGTCTATTTTTATCACTTACCTTCGTGTGCAAATGTTACTACATATCTGTTCTAAAAGCGTTAAAGCTGATGAAGTAAATACAGGAACAGCGGGAATAAATATTTTGTGATGCCGCAGTATCACTTATAATCAGGATCGCTTACGTCGCGATCGTTAATCGTCGCAGCTTTAATTAAAGGTTTATTTAAAACCCTTTTTAAATTATCATTCATAGACGTTTTTTGTTGTCGGGATTTTAGTAATTCTCTTGCAAAATCCTTTTTTTTACAACTTACCTTTACTTTTTTTTTGATAACAAATTATAAAGAATATTTGTTATAAGGATTTTGTAAAAATAAAACTAGTGTATTATGTAATAACGATTTTTCTGTTTAATAATTTTTATTATATTAATTAACAAAGTGTACAAAGTAAATGATTTACAGAATAATCACGTCCTATAATTTG
>DWHU01002224.1:0-10398 GCA_018247975.1 Parides photinus
GTCGTCTTTGGGCGGGATCTGTCCTCTCTCGATCCCGCTCTGCTGCCTCCTTTTGGACCATGACAGTCTCACAAAAGGAAGCCACGGCCCAAATACGTGATATCCGCCAACCTGCACTTGGCCAGCGTGGTTGATAAAAGACCAAGCTATCTCGTTAAAAAAAGGCATCAAGTCCCAGTAGATGGAACATTAAGTAAGACGTTTATTTATTAAACAAAAAAACTTCTTCGTCTGACTACTTTTTCATTAAGACCGACATTTTTCTTATATATACGAGTAAATATAGTCGTTAAAATGTTTTCCCCATGTTATATTTAATACGGTCCGAAACTTTCTTAATAAGGCTTCCGCGGGAAGTTTCACGAAAAAAATTTACGACGAATGTCTAAAAGAAAATCCACTAAATCACTTAAAGGAATTAGTTGGGACAGGTTGTTTTTTAAAGACAAGCTCATTAACTTGTCGCCGTTTAAAATTAATTTTAAGCTTGAGTATAATTAGTGTAATAAGCTTAACTTTATACGGAGTTCTGCTGTACTGAATATAATAAAGCATTCAAATATATCTCTTTGCGTGTCTTTAAATATGTCATTATATGTGTAATTAATGTATGTTTCAGAGATATAACTATATAAATCTTTACCCTATCTCGGAATTTTAATCATTTAAAATGTTATAAAACTATTTATAACTACATAAAAGTAAACAGTCATTACATGGTATAAAAAGCATAGGAAAAGGAGCTGAAAAAAAATTAGTATACATCAATTGATTATGTGCCGAAGCCGTGATAGCCGAGTGAAGCCGTGATAGCCGAGTAGTTTGGGACCTCGGCCTCCGATTCGGAGGTCGCTGGATCGAATCCGGCGCGCACCGATGACTTTTCTGAGTTATGTGCGCTTTAAGAAATTAAATATCACTAGCTTTATCCGCCAACCCGCACTTGGCCAGCGTGGTGGAATATGGCCTAATCTCTCTCCATTAGGAGAGAAGGCCCCGTGTCCCAACAGTGGGAACATTCAGATGGTTTTAATAAAAATAAATTGATTACGTATGAACTATAAATTGATCCCTTTCAAGATTTTACACCTATTAATAATCAAATGATTAAGTCATATTACAGAATTAATAAGTAAATTTTAACTAATTTATCTAATTAGTTATAAAAACTTATATAAATACGAATCGATAACATTGTATGAAGCATTAAAAGTTGCTAACACACAAATAACGTTGAATGTTGCCAATTAAATGTTAATTTTACCAGTTTAGTGAATTCATTACAATATTTTTTATGTGATAAAAATACATGTTTGTATTTATTTTACAATTTTTTTACATTTTATTAATATCGTTATGTCAAATAAAATATTACTACCCGACAACGGCTATAGTTCATAAATCTGGAGCTAATAAAGATTTTTCTACGTAACATTTCTAGCTTACTTTTCTAAACTTTGTAATCTTTTTTACATGAATTATTGGCTATTTTTTTTTATTTTTAATGTATTACAGTAAATGTCTTTTAATGTATGTACTCCTGGTGTGTTTTTTAAATAAATAAATATGAAATAAATAGGAGTTCCAAGGAAAGAAGTTTCTAAAAGAATGGTCTGAGGTTAAGGTCTAACCTGGGCAAGATTCAAGATCAAGACTCAAGATTCGTCTCCTTTGTATTTTATGTGTACATGAATGTGACTGAATTTATTTATGTATCTACGTATTGATTAATGTATGTACGTCTTTATTTATTTTTTATATAGTATATTTAGTATTATTAAAACTTTATTCTCTACATCTGCGACAGCATCTCTTCACGTCTCACGTTGACTGGTAGAGAACGCTTGGCATTAAGTCCGCCATTTGTGAACTGGTTTTAGTTACACAATAAAGGATAGATAGATATTCTATATATCTTTTTTTTTTATGGGATTGAGAGGCAAACGAGCTAACGGGTCACCTGGTGGTAAGAGACTGCCGTCGCCCATGGACACCTGCAACTTGGGAGTTACAGACGCGTTGCCGGCCTTTTAGGAGGGAAAATGATAGGGAGGAGAGGGGAGGGGGATTAGGCTCCGGAAACCTCACTCATTCAGCGAAAAAACAGATTCTGGTTTCAGAGTGAGGCCGTGGTATCACTCCCGTCGAGCCGGCCCATTCGTGCCGAAGCATGGCTCTACCACGGTTGAATCGAAATTGAAAATATCTATTTAATATATACTACTTTAGTATCTACTTATTAATCTCCCTACTTTCTAATCTTGTTTCTTTTATTGTACACACTCACCTGCTTTTTACTTTTCACTTATTACTATCTTTCGCGGGTTTCCTGTCAGAAAACTCTTTTAGGGTTAAGCTTGCCTATGTACCTTTCTCTCTTCACCTTAACATGTATATTCTGTCCTTTTGTGTACAATAAACAATAAACAAGGATATAAATAAATAAATATATAAGTAATGGCTTATGTTAATGTATATAGCATCTTAATACTTACTAGTATATAAACGCAATGAGTACAAATGAATCCGACTACGAAAGTGCCGACGGCGCCGACGACGAGTCCAGCGTTCTTGAAAGCAGCCGGCATAGCCAGTATACCGGACCCCAGCGACGACTTCAGAAGGTGCACCAGCGAACCAATTGTACTGAAAATTAATAAAATCATTAATCATTCACACAAACGATATCTTATTAACACATTAGTTACACTATTTATTAATTATAACTGAGAATTAATCCGGTATACAATAATCACTAACCTGGCAGTAGTGATTGAATATACGACGCCACTGGGACTTAACCACGATATAATATAACATAAACAGTCCACTTAATAAACACAGAGCCTTCTGTAATAATGAAAGAGTTGTGGCCTTAATCCACCACGCCAGTCAAGTGCAGGTTGGCAGACAAAACCAATGAAATTGAACTTTTTAAAACGAAAATAACTTATAAAAAGTCATCAATGCGCCAAGTTTGGAACCCGTCGCCAACCACTCCGCTACCGTGGCTTTTTAACATGATATTAGGTAATAGTGTAATTACTACAGTAATAGTACAATAAACAGTTAATTAGATTAATCAAAAAGGTATAAAGTAAAACCTTTGTGAACGTTTTTGTAGTTTCTGTACGTTAAGAGAGTTTAGAGAGATTATCAATCGACGTTATATTTTGAAACAGCTCATATGAAATTTTGATACTGCAATTCAAAGATAAAGTATTTATTCATATATTCCTATATTAACTATTATTCTATTTATCTTTCTCTTCTATTCTATATATGTATTTAATATATACTACTTTAGTATTTCCTTCTTAATCTCCGTTTTTTCTAATCTTGTTTCTTTTATTGTATACACTCACCCGCTTTTTACTTTTCACTTATTACTTTCTTTCACAGGTTTGCTCTTAGAAAACTCTTTTAGGGTTAAGCTTGACTAAGTACCTTTCTCTCTTCACCTTAACTTGTACATTTTGTCTTTTTATGTACAATAAACAAGTATTTAAACTATCTCCGGATAATAAACAATTATGCATTCAGCTCCCGTACAAACTGCAACAGCATTATTGTGTACTTGTGAGATTATTTTCGCTCTGTTTCCATAATAAAGAAATATTGTATCAATTTATATACTTATATATATCGTAGTAAATAAATTGATTTAACCTTCACACATTGCTTATTGGTATAATATCAACGATTTGTTATACACGTATCAAATCACTGTCTAAAACTCACAGAGTAGTTCTTTACAAGTAACTGTCTAATATTCTAGGATAGGAATATATTCCTAGACAGCGTACTGAGTACTAATCTATAATATAAAAATGAATCGCAAAATGCGTTGGTAAGCGCATAACTCTACAACGTCCGGACCAATTTGTTCAATTCTTTTTTTTAAATTGTCGTTGAAGTTCAAGGATGGTTTTCACGGCGAGAAAAATTCGAATAATTGCCGGAGAAACCCTAAAAACCGCTCTTTTCTTTTTTCCATAGAAATGTTTTATAACAAAAACGTAGAGTCAATTTGAGCTTTACTACTATTACATAAAGTTCAATGTTGCCTGTGTTAGACAAACATCAAATTTGTTTGTCTATGCGCCAGGTAATCAAACATCGTATATCAAAAAGCACTACAATGAAAATAAAATTGATATTTGTTAATAAATATAATTCACACGATTAATAATAAAGCGATCACTCACTTTTAAGTGCTTATATCTGTTTTATTTAATTAGTTTTATTTCTCAACGCCCCATCACCAGGGTTGATGGTTATGTTCAGGAGAATTTTTTGCTCCAACTATAAAATAGGTAGGAACGAAAAACTGGCCACATTACAAATCTTTTTAACAGGACGAAGTCTGTCGCGTCAGCTAGTCTTATATATAAAAATCAATTTCTGTTCGTTTGTCTCGCTAAAACTCGAGAACTGCTGAACCGGTTTAGCTAATTTTGGTTTTGAACTATTCGTAGAAGTCCAGGGAAGGTTTAAAAGATAAGTAAATATGAAATAAATGGCAGGAATATAGTAAAAGCAACAATTTCGTTTTCTCTTAGATACTATTCCTATCCGTCAAACATTTGATGATCGTTCTGTCGTTCAGAAATCAAATTAAATTAAAGGTTCTTTTGATTTTTTTTTTATTTTAATTTGGTGTTTGACATTGACAACCAACTGATGACAAGAGAGAGAGACAGAGCAAGAAGATAGTCCTATTGCTATATCAGAATTGCTTTCTTTAATGAATGAAACAGTAATAAAACCTTATTACTATCGCATTTTTTTTAATTAATCACTAATTCCTTAGCTTTTTTATCTATCGACTGAGACAGTACGAAGTCTACCGTGTCAGCTAATCTAATATACTCTGAATACATAATAAATTACTTTTGCATGTGGTTAATGAAGAGGAAATAAAATAACCCTAATGGAAAGTACAAAAATATGATACGACGTTTAATTATCAAGATCATATAAATCACCTTTATTCAGGGAACCGGAAATGATATAATGCCTACATTATTCATCACTGCCGAAATTATGGATGTAATCTTATTGTCCTCAGAAAGAGCCATTAATCATAGGGTTAAGAGGTTTTTTAGTATAGAAAATAAAAGAGTTTTCAGCTACTGCTGTTGATATGTTTCATAATAATCCATATGTATGTTTAATGGTTATGGTTAAAGATTTTGACTAAGACATTTCTTTACTAAAACTATATTATTATGGTTTATTGATAACATTAATATTATGTATATATATGATACATTGGAAGAATAGTATCTTTATTACTAGCTGACCCTGCAAACGTTGTTTTGCCGTATAAATAATTTCTATGATTTTTTTTTGTTCAGTAAATTCCACAGTTAACAAAATGAAAATAATGGTTCCTTGACAAAGAGTCAAAATTTAAGATTGTATGTATTTTTGAATGCACCATAAAAAAATTAAGGGGTGGGACCTCCCTTACCATTTAGGGGTATAAAAAATAGATGTTGACCGATTCTTAGAGCTACTTGATATGCTCAAAAAATTTCATGAGAATCGGTCGAGCCGTTTCTGACGAGTACGGGAACAAACATTGTGACATGGAAATTTTATATACTAAACTAGATATATCAATCAAGTAATCACAATCAATATTCATATAAATTCCTCTTTGTTATATTTTCACTGAATAAGCTTGCGTAAAAACTTCTACACATTTTATCATAATACAAAACTTCATGAAGCTATATATCAATAGATCATATACAGTAATTTAAATGTATACATTGTTGTACTATGTTAAAGAAACGAAACACGTATATGTAATTTAATAAAAAACTTACGTATTCCAAACATGCGACGATAAACAAGTACTTGACAAAACTTACGATGAAATTACAAGGTCTCCTTGTATTCCTTTTCAGAAATAAGTTATCATCGACGGCGGTTTAAATCAATACTTAATAACTTAAAGCTTAACTGAAGGGATCCTTTAAAAACCCTGCGGAGACGGTCACACTGATTTGATTAAGAAAATTTCAATATCCGCAGAATCAATTGACGTCTTCGACGTTTCTTTAATCTTCAATGTTTCGACTTTTAAATTAAATTGAATAAATTACCGCTAAAATTTAACCTCTTAAAAGATATTCTTTATTATCTACATTATTTTTCAATGGTAGCCCAATTTTCTTCTATTTGAAACCAAGGCTAGTGCAATCTAAACTTTTATGAACTTTATGATCAAAGTCGTAGACTTCTACATTTGAAACTACGATTTCTATATCTTAATATGTAAACCGTCTGTTGGTTGAGGAGCATGTTTAATAAAGTAAATTGTTAAGCTTAATTTGAAATTCATAATCGCGTCAAAACTCAACTCCATTATCTATAAGCATTGGATTGTACATTGGATGCTGTCTCCGTCTGGGGAAATGCCAATCTAGTCACATTCAATCCCAACAAAACATAGGTGTCTGTTCACGTCGAAGAGGAGTTCGTTCACCTTGACTCTCACCTTCCGAAATGCAATTATGAAGTGCATCAGCCGCCTTCAGTTGCTAGAAATCAAAATATCATCGAACCTTAACTTTGGGCAGTTCATGGAGTCTAGAGCTAAAACAGCTGCAAAGAAGCTCGAAGTTCTTGCCAGAGTGCGATATTACTTCACACCGGGACAGCTTTTAACTCTTTACAAAGCCCAGGTTCGATTTTGACTGTGCCGCCAATTGCCATCTGGAAGTCCTGGATTCGATGGAACAACGAGCTAAAAGAATAGCCGGAGACCAGGAGCTGATAAGAGCCAAACTAGATAGCCTGAGTCACCGTCGCAAGGTAGCTAGTCTTTCGGTGTTTTATTGGATGCATTTTGGAGAGTGTGCACAAGAACTGCATGATTTAATACCGCCATCGCTGTTTTACCATCGGACATTCTTCATTCATCATTCATCTTAATGCAAACAGCGAGGGACTGGAACAGTCTGCCGGCGTCAGTGTTCCCATCCAAGTACGACGTGGGAATATTCAAGAGGAGAGTGAGTAGGCTTCTTCTAGACTAGTGCGCTTTACCACCAAACTACACACACACATATTAATATTTATTTACAAGCGCACATTAATTTGCAATTACTTTTGTTAGTAATTATTTTAATTTATTATTTAGTTATTTTATATGTGTCTACAATTTGTTATTTTGTATAAATAACTTTTGTTTTACTGTCTGTATGGGTGGGCTGTGACTACCTGATACAGGTATTCGTTCTACTTAATTTTTTTTCATTTAAATTCAATTCAATAATGAAATTTCTAATAGATTTGTTTGTGAAATATACAATTTTGTAATACAACATACAATTTTTCCGCCTCACCTTGAGACGGAATGACTCGTTTCAACAGCACAGTCATTGTACTGACTACAGCGCCCTTCAAACTAGAACACAATAATGTTTGCACAATGCCGCTTTACGGTGGAAATATGCTCTGTGATGGTAATCAGCTCCGTGTTGTGCAAGACATCTTAGTATCCGTTGATTTTTTTTTGTCTTTCCTCTTTTCCCAATTAATTTCTTGTGGTTGGGGCAGTGTGTTAGTCTCCATCTGTACTAAACACACTGCTAGGGTTATTGGCAATGGTTTTTTCCAGCCAGCCGTCTGCCTGACGCTAACCCTCCTTGGGAATGCCAGTGGTATTTAATTTCTTTAACCGCACGTAACTAGAAAAGTCATTCGGAGGCCGAGGTCCGTAACCACTAGGCTATCACGGCTTTAGTGTCCGTTGATATTTTAATGTAAACGATGAGAGTATACACATTGTTTGTTTTTTTTATTTATAGTTTTTAATTACTTGCCCCCGGGGCGTAGTTGGTCCTGGGCTTTTAATCGACAGGTTTCTTATTCCACTCTTCTTAAAGGAGATTTAATAAGCCCTTTCATGCGTTCAATCATCCTATCCTTCTGTAATCCTTATTATCTTTCCTCTACATA
Source organism: Parides photinus (assembly GCA_018247975.1). Classification (NCBI taxonomy): domain Eukaryota; kingdom Metazoa; phylum Arthropoda; class Insecta; order Lepidoptera; family Papilionidae; genus Parides; species Parides photinus. The sequence continues at coordinate 7,978 of DWHU01002224.1, forward strand.
TTTCATTCTATTTCACATTCCTCTTTTCCATTCTTCCTTTCATTCATCACGCTTTTTAAGGAGTCTAATTCTTATATTTATTATTTTATAAAGTTTTACAAACTTTTATTATTATTCCATTTTCTTTATCTCATTCGGGGAGTGTTGCCCATAAGTCGCCACTGAGGGGGTATGGGTAGGAATGGAATGGAATCTAGACAATGGGGAAGGCCTATATCCAGCAGTGAATTAATAAAGGCTGACGATGATGATTCCTTTAATTCCTATTGTAAATACTTTATCTATCTTTATTTACTACTGATACTATTTATTTATTTTTACATTATTGCACAGTTTTCATTATTTCTAGTCCTCATCTTCTTACTATCTATTCGCTGTTTATGCACATTGTTTGTTTGTATGTAGTTTGGAACTATTATAATGATGTAATACGAGTTTCCGACGGAAGTAATATGTGTTAAACCCATCTTGATTTTGAGGAAGTGTGGTAACTTTAATACTTACGAATTAGGATGCTCGACCTTTCTATGTTCGAATGGATTGTACGCCTTCTCATTTATAACTTCCTTCGAGCCGAGGGTGAGAGTTGATTGAAAACCGGGATTCGTCGCCAAGTTTGCCCTGCAAGGAAAGAAAGGTTGAGACTTAGAAGTACATCCTTATATAATATACATAATTTAGTACATAATAATTTGAGAACATTCATATAATACTACTTAATGATTCATTTCATTTACGTATTAATTCTTTTAGACATGCAACCGAGTCGTATTAAGTAGAATAACACATTTCCAAGTATCCTAATAAACCATAACCATGAGATCTATTGTTTACATCAGTAGCTCGAAGATATATATTTTTAATTAAAAATAGCAGGGGACCATCAATAAGTATGAATGAAAACCTATTTATAAACAATACCAAGTAAATGATCATAATTAATAGGTCCCGTGTGGGTAATCAGTTTAAGTTTGCTTTACTTAATAAATACTAACCTGTTCAGTGTATATAGTAATAGAACCTTTATTTTAATGATGTACTAATACTAAGTGAAAGTAACTTATCTAACTTTGAATAGAAAAATAAGAATTTTTGTATTGAGACTTTTGTATTAACTCCATTGATAAAAAAGAGATTCAAATCAGATAAAGTACTCATTTTAGAATTCATTTTAGTATAATGAGATTTTGTTATTAGTATTTTTGTACAAGTTTGCAGTGGAATAAATGATTAATCAGATTTTATTTTACCTTATGTTAGAAGGGCGCTCGAGCTATTGCTTAACACCGTTTATTTACTATTGTAATTATTAAGCAACCTTCGCGGAATTAAACATACCTTCGTGTTTATAAATGGCTATTGAAAGTAACCTTCAAGTATATGGTTTTGAGCCCATTCAAATGTTAATAGGTTCAATTAAGTTGTGGACAAAGTGCTGTTATGAATTCGTTATTTTGATTCCTTGAATGGACAATATCTGAACAAACCTTAGTCATAAGCTCCGCCTTCTACTGTTTCTCTTATAACTGTTTTATTATTTACGAATCAAAAACATAGATGTACAATCACTTTAACAGTAACAGTCTGCGTTCAAACTTCAACATACAAATATATTTACTAACTACTCTTTGGTGGCAGAAGTACGAGCTGGAAACCTGCTTCAACGGTCACCAGCAACAGTCACCAAATAGTCGCCTTATACTAAATACCCACGAAGTATATTATTAAAAGTTTCACTTACGTCGAATTAAAATTGTCCAGGACTATCGAGCCCTTCTTTTCTTCGAGTCTCATTTTGAATGGATTTTCTGTAATCAAAAGAAAAAAAACTGTTATTAATTAAAATAATTAAACACTTTTCAAAGCTGTATAAGAGAGGGAGAAATTCATTGCTAGGATCAAATCATATCTAGATCAAGTCACTTAGTAAACAGTTAAGCGACAAATCTACAGACGCTTTTAAAAATACTGATAATCAATGTTCACAGGAATAAAAGTAGACAAATTTTTGGAACGGTATTAAAAGTTGCAAAAAGACAATATTACTGTTCATTAGACAATTATTAAATATACATTTTATGTGTTTCTTTAAGAGCTTATCTATAAGGTGAGCTTATTTGAACGGATTAAGTTTTTCGTAATTAAACAATTCGTTCTAATTCATCTTATGTAACTTTTTTTCTTAGATTAGAACTTATATTTGTTATAGACTTAAGAGTTTATACTCGAAACTCATAGAAATTTACATCATCATTGTCCTGCCCATTTCCCAATGTATTTGTGGTCGGCGCAGTATGTCAGTCTTCTCCAATCATTCCTGTCAGACGCTAACTCATCATTCACCTTACACTGCATAACATCTCTCACACAATCCATCCATTGTTTCTTTGCTCTTCCTCTTACTCTCCAGCCAAACACATT
>DWHU01002225.1:0-10397 GCA_018247975.1 Parides photinus
TCATCAACCTTTTTGGAGATATTTGATTAAATTCGGAATAGTAAAAATTGTCAACCCGGTGACAGGAAAAATAAGTTAATTGATTCTGTCAGCCGGGAATATAAATTAGACGATTGTTATTATATATATATTTTTTGATGATCAATTTGTGGAGATGTGAACGCTTCATTCAACATAGACAATCACGCTCCACAATAGCAGTTAGCAGCAGTGCAGTGCAGTTTTTTAGTTTATATAATTTTGTCGTAGCATTGCGGACAAACCTATGTGATTTTTGTTAATGCTTACAGTGTCACATTTTTGATTGTAATAAATAAACAAATAAAAAAAAATGTTACATTTCATAAGACCTGTAACTGTTAAATTATTAGGGCGTGGACCCCGTTTTCAATTTTAATTAAGCTAGCTTCGTCAAAAAATATGATGACCCTGGATCGGTCAAAATAGGAATTGCAGTGTTTACATCAACAGAGAAGTTAATAGCAGTTAGTACGAAATTTAAAAAATTTAAAGGAGTGCTTTAGTTTTGTAGCACATCCTAATTAACGAAAATAATATTTTTTGGTTGATTTCGGATTCTTGTTGTACGTATAAATTTCTACTTTTGTGTGGTTGTACGGACTTTATTCCTTTGCTTAAAACCATATACCAGATCATATAAAATGTATACTGTCAATGATTTAAGTATTAGTGAACGTTTTCGATAGTGTTATTAAAATGTGTTGGTTCCACTCCTTTAAATTATTGGTTAAAAATGGTAACTCCCAGACGGTTCGGTATCTTCATTCGTCGTTCAAAAAATGTTATACCTCACTAATTAATATAAATGAAAATAAAAATAATGCTTTGCAAAAAATTACAGAGGACTTGTCAATGATTTCTTCTTATTTGCCCGAAACCTTTAATTTAGCTGCATATGTTAATAGTTCAGAGACTTTGCAAAATTTGCTTCATCTTGGTGTTAATTTAAGTAAAATAGAAAAAAAACCTTACATCTGTAATAAAATACTGAAGTTAGATTTTGAAAAAGATGTTAAGAGTCACATCATGTTTATCAGACATTTTGCGAATGCAGATGAAATAGGTAATCTATTAACAAAAAACCCATTAATTCTTTGTGAAGAACTAGAAAACCTTGAAGTGAGAGTAAATTATTTAAAATCAAAGCATTTTAAAAGTGAAGAAATAAGTAGAATAGTTACAGGAAATCCTTTCTGGTTAATGTTCAGGTATCTATAACGTAATTCAAACTTTGTTATATAAATCTGGTTTAATCTTGTGATCATAACATATCTCTTTTACAGTACAATCAGGATTGATAATAGATTGGGATATTTTCAAAAGAAATTTGATTTTTGTGCAAGAGAAATAAGATTGTTAGTAATAAAACAACCTAAATTAATCACTTACAATCTTCATCACATAAATACAAATTATTTTGTTATAAAAGAAGAAATGGGTTTTGAAGTTGATGAGATCAAACAACTAATTTTAAACAAGCCAAGACTATGGATGATAAGTATGTGTTATTTTTTTGCTCTTCTTATGTATATCTGTAGTATACATCCTAAAAATTACATAGCAGTTACATTCTTGGCATGCCTTGTAGTCTCTGACTATTAAGAATAGAACTAAGGTAAGCTTTCAGTCTACTCATGACCACGGCCGTTAGGTTACGGCAGAAACATTGAGAGTCGAGGTGAATACCTCGATAAGAATGGAGCATGATTAAGTCCCATTTACAGTTTAAAATAAGGTAAGCTCTACCTGTTGTAGAAGCGCTTATGGGTTTTCATGGTCGGAGTCCTCATTGCTCACTTAGCAAATCTGAGATGAACAATAAGTATGAGACAGTTTTGTGTGTCATATCAGTGGTCAAGGTGCTGAGGAGTACTATAAAGAAGAATGTATACCATGAGGTTTTTAGATATATGTACATTTAAACTAAAAACTGATTAAAACATTTGTTGACAAATGTTAAAAAATTGTGTAGTAAGGTAAGTATGTCAGCTACAGTGCAAGGAATCCTCAATTTGGTGGTTCCATGAATTGAACTTAAGTGCTTCTTGTTAGAATAATTAAAGGAAAAAAAAAAGGAAAGGAAATAAAGAACATCGTTTGCGGTAATCGGTCGAATGTCTTCTCTGTTTCTCTATCTTTTGTTTCTCTTTTTATTTCTCTTTATTTCTTTATGACATTTGTACATGAAGTTACATCACTAAAAAGTTATGATATTTAATTGTCGCATTCACGTTTACAATGCTTCTATAAAGAAAAATTTTAAATGTATTATAAGCACTTTATGTAGGAATAAGTTAATATTCTGATAAGTGGCCCTAAGAAAAAAACAATGTTTAATGAATCACGGTAGAAGGGTTTAACAAAGAAACTATTTGCTTTGCTTAATAGTAATTCTACTGCACATTTTACAATTATTAGTAAGCAATGTGATGTCCTAGAACACCAGACTTTATTTTTTTTCAATGAAAGTTGTGACTATACAATCACTTTCGAGATTGTCATTTTGAGACTAGAGATATTAAACCTCATTATTCTTCTAATTTCCATACAACCCCTTCAAATCGGAACAGAGGGCTAATATTACGGCTCTTTTGCAACAGAGACTTACCCACAACTTATTACACATATTTAAAATAATTTTGTTAATGGATATTATTTAGTGTTCGAGTTTTGTACTCTCTTACATCTTAATCTATAGTAACTCTTTAAATTTTATGCTATTTCATTGTATTTTTTCATTTTTGTTGTTGATTATTTTAATTTAAGGTAAACAGTATTTTTCTTTATTGTTGCAGGTCAGAAATCATTATGGGAAAGATTTAATTATGTTCATAATGTTATGAAAATACCACACAATAGAATACAGCAATATCCAAATATTTTATTATGTCGAAATTTTAAGATCAAACAAAGACATTTGTTTTTAGAAAAATTAGGTAGAGCTCAGTATGATCCTACTATTGAAACATATGTCCCTTTAAATGCCCTAGTCGAAAACACAGATATTGAATTTTGTAAATGGTATGCTAAATGTCATGTTGATGATTTTAACATGTTTTTGAAAACCTTGTAAAATGTGGCCTAACCTGCTTTACCTAATACTATTTTATTTTGTAATGCATTAAGAGAATGGTACAGCAAAGTGTCGACAATCCCAGCAACAGTAAAGACTCCTCCAACAATAGCACATATATTGGTAGCAAAATGTCCAATAGACCTGTGAAAATAATGGTCATTATAAAGGTATTTTATTTACATTAATAAAAAAATCTTTCATTATAGTAAGTTATAATAAAGTCAGGAGGTTGATCATTTAACAAATTTATACCTAATTTATTATTATATTCTAAAGGAATGTTAACGTTAAGTTCTTTGTACATTTATTAATTACTTATAGTGGAATAAACATGTATGCAATATTTTATCCCACATATGTGAAATTAACACATCATATTTAATTTAAATTAACACATTGAAATAAAAACGAGACATTAAATTATGTTACAAGTATTATTTTTACCTGTCTTTTTCGGTGTATTTTACCATAAGAGGAGATAACTCATAACTAAAGAAAGCTCCTGGCATACCAGATTCTGAATTTATGTTTGACAATGTTTTTTGATGCCTTGTCACTGAAAATTGGTTTGTATGCAGTACAGTTTTGTCCAGTTTAATGTACATAGTAGGAACTATTTTTATATAGTATTGAAACATAACAGCTCCTAAAAACAAATAAAAACTTATTTAGTGCAACTACCTAAATATTGATGCTGTAAAACTACTGTATAATTTATGTATCACCAAAGAATTCCTTATTCTATAATAGTGCTATGTAACACAAGTCTGAGGCAGAAGTAGTATGGGTAGGTTCTGGATCATATAAGGACTGACATCTACTGTTACTTTTAGAATACCATTCTTATATAAACATTGAATTAGGTACTGTAATATGGGGTTATCAGAAATCAATCATAGTAAGGAAATTACTGCTTTATCTTTTGTTTGAGTTCTCATAAGTTTAAGTTCTACCTAGCATAACCAATCAGAACATAAAATAAAATACTGTATTAATATAAATAATTAATCAACTATTCTTTTACGGTCAAATTGAAAATGAAATACTTAAGATTAAGTGTACTAAGTTCCTTGATTGTTTCTTTTATAAGACTAAGTTTCCAAAAACATGTTTGAAAATCATTTGTTAATATGAGAGTGATGAAAGAAGAAATCTTACATATATATATCATAATTTGTGCGGCTTACACGGACTTATTCCGTGTGTTAAATGTAGAAAGTACATTTGCTTAAAAGTGATGAGAATCAATGCAAATGTTATTTTATAAATGAAAATTGTGTCGAGGCAGTCTTCTGTCTTATAAAGATTGCATGTAACTGGACTTATCTATATACCTTCCTGTAATTTAGTATTTAAAAAAAAGTTCTGTATTTTTTTCGATCCTATAATGTTTCTCGCACTGTGGACTCCATACATATGTTAATTCTAATAAGCCGCGAAATATAATACAGTAGAACTTCTGTTAACCAGGGTAATGATGGATATGGGGGTTCACGGTTAATCTAAAATCGATTATCGAACTACAACATTTTATTGACTTCATTTGTGAAAAGAGGTCGAATAAAAACTAACTATGCAAAAAACATTTAACAAAAATGGTTTAAGCTGATACTGCTCGCCGTATTTTTCACGTATATTAGTATTTTATTTCATTATTTTTAGAACAATTACATAAAGATAAACAAATTTGTAATAGTTAAAAATAATGTCTTAATTACTTTATAAAATATGTGTTACGCACTATAAAAAATCGTAGAAATGTTAAAAAAATTGTAGATATGTAAACAAAAATATTGTATGTTTATAAAAAATCTAACAAAAAACAATTAGAAGTATTTCGTCCTACAAACTGTATTGTAACATTTTTAATTAAGAATTAAATATTTTCTGTACTTTGCTCTGTACCTTAATTTAATCTGTGTTTAAAATGTTTATGTGACATAAGCTTGTCAAGTTGGAAAAGCGAATAGTTTTTCTTCCTTTCTGAGAAAGTGAAACAATTTTGGATAGTTATAATGCCCGTGCCCGGAGGAGTATATCAAAGTCAGGGACCTTCTTGTTTTGACAAAATGAAAATGGGTTTTATGATTGGATTTTGTGTTGGTATGGCTAGTGGCGGTTTGTTTGGAGGATTTACAGCTTTAAGGTTAATGTTGTTTTATTGTTGAAATAAATGAAATCTGAAAAATAATTAATAAAACCATGTATTTTTGCAGGTATGGGGCTAGAGGACGTGAATTAGTACATTCCGTAGGCAAAGTAATGCTTCAAGGAGGAGGAACGTTTGGTACTTTCATGGCAATTGGAACCGGAATACGCTGTTGATATGGTGTTTAAGACTAAACCAATTTGTATATATCTTAATAAAACATTTAGTAGTAAAACTATATCTTTGAATAAATTAATTCAGGTTGAGTGTTATTTCTTAATTATAATCAGGCTAATGTGCCATATTCTCGTTAATTATTCTAAATCAGTTTGTAGCTTTTAAATTATGATGAAGGTTCCTGTTATGAACGTTATTAGTATATTTTAATAAATAGGTGTTCTTCACAATGCTTTTTAAATTATATTGTATCTAGTATTATAACAGGGGCACCTATAGCACTGAGTAATTATGTATTTGTAGCTCTCTATTGATTTGCCTGCACCCCCTTTTTTCAATTTGTGTTTTTATTGAACTAATATAAAAAAGCTTGAAAGTATTACTGATGGCATACTGAAATAGATTTAAAGTTTTGAATTATTTTAATTAACCTGTTTTCTTTCTAAAGCCATTTCAAATTAATTTAAGGGGAGTCTTCCATTTCCTTTCTAATAAAGGTAAATAAAAGCATTTATAAAATTAGAATAAATAGAGAAGCAAGAAGATCTAGCTCTACTATTAATTTTATGATAATGAAACATTGATGATTGTAGTTTGGCAATTTTTACTACAATCAAATATTCAATATTCAGAACAACATACATATGTGAATAGTTTTATTCCTCTTTAAAATTTGAGTAATTCAAAAACTGATCAATATCAACTAACCAGCATCTGAAATAAGAAGTGCTGTCACAAATTATTAATAAAATTTTAAAGACATCAAAGTACACAATACACATATTTAATTTTTGTTAATTAAATTTTACACACTCTGTTTTGTATTTTTTCAAGACTTGTATAAAAAAAATGTAATACTCATTTCATACATATTTAATTACACTACAGGTAAAATTTAAAATTTTGAAAAATGGCTCAGACTACCAAAGAGCTTGGTATCCCCGGTATTTTAAAATTAATATAATAACATAATGTCTATTTCATTTTTAACATAAAAATGTCACAATTAAAATCCACACATGCACAATACTATTACATGTCTTCATAATATATAAAGATTTTTTAATAAAAGCAGTCCTAAATAAGGGTCACAACATGTTTAAGAAATTATTGATTTTAGGAGTGTTTATTTTGTTGCAAGAGAATGTGCAGAGCTGTATTCTATACAGAACATTACTAATTTTGGAGATTCTTTATAAGTTGAAATGAATATGCCTAAAAGTTGTTGTTATTAGACTTATTAACCCTAGTGTACGAAAATATAAGGAATGGATTTAATGCAAATATTTTATTTCAAAAGCAATACATTCTCAATTTTTTTTTGTGTTAACTTTTGTTAAATATATGTAACAACTAATCAACAGTTTACATAAGATACACAGTAAACATTATATTTTTATGTACATCTTGTTTGATTTGCTATTTGTAACACCGATAAGAAGTAAACTATAAATAAAGTGTATAGTTTACTTAGTATAATACTAACTTACCTTCTTTGGCTAATCCCTTAATTCCATCTAAAGGTGCTGTATTAGCACTTTTTATATTAGTTCCAAAGGAAAGATGTTTGATTATATGTGTGGTATTAAACGCAGAAGACGAATATGGTTGCACATCATGAACATGCACATGGTTTATAGTAAAACTTTTTCCTGGAGCTATATGAAAACTTCCTCCTACCTAAAATTTTTTGTAATTTTTATAACTTCATTATAATTTTAAAATATGAGAGATATATAAGTATAGGCTTATTGGTAATTTAATTTACCAGAAATTCTAATTATGTAAAAAATACTTAAAGAAGCATAATACCAACATAACTGTTCAGAGTGCGCCATTCATATCTTTCATTCAGAATTTTTATTTAAGAAACATTTCAGTAATTGTATTGGTAAATATATGACACAACACTGCTTGAAATATTCACTTCTTTGTTAGTTTATTTTTGTAATTAACTTATTTGTATGATGAATAGTATTTTAATTAAAGTTATACAGAGGTGATAGGTGTTTTTTAATTGGAGAATGTAATAGGTGTTTTGCCAGTACTGTGTTTCTTTTTTTCATCAGACAACTATTTCAGTCTTCAGTAAGCAAAGTAATGTGTACTAACAACATATTAATGCCGACTATCTGATACAGTGGTAATATGTAGTAGTACAAAATTCATTACAATTATCATACCAAGTGGTGTAAAACAGGTTTGTTTTGATCTCTTATGAATTGTTCAAACAAATTTAAACATATTACTTTTTAAACTTACTCTGTTCACTTCCATATAACCATATATTTGACATCCTTCTTTTAGGGCTAAATTGGCTATTTCTAGAGATTCATCATCTTTGCATTGTACAATTGTAGACAAATCAGGTAATGCCCACCGTCTCAATCTATATGCTTCTTTTACTTCATCACAGGTATTGCAACATCTAAAAAGACCAAAACAAAACATTTTGTATTAAGTTTGGTGGTTTTAATATGTCATTAGATATTGTTTCAGGTGGTACCATGCTGTCTATTATTCCTGCTGAAAAACAGTAATGTGTAAAAATTACTATGTTTTAGTGTAAAGAATGATATAGCTAGTAAAATTTCTGAAGAGTGTTTTTAATACATTTTATATCACAAAGCTTATTGTAGTGCATTATATGTCATTGTTACAGGTGCTATAGCAAGTATATAACTCACCATCATTTGAATAATTATTTGTTTCAACCTAATGTACACAAAAAAAAGATATTGCTACCATTTGGAAAGTTCATTCTTCTACATACAAAAAAAAATTGTAACAGAGCTGAAACAATTGTTTTATAACTAAATTATAAAAGTTATACTAACTGAGAATCATTAAATGCTGCTCCATAACAACTACCACAAGTAATAACTGCTGATTTGGATGAGTTTTGTCTGATCTAAAAAAAATATACATTATATATTTTTTTTTATTTACTCTATATTTACAGATTAATTACACATACTGTTGAAGAAACAGCGATTTCTTCTTTTTTTGGCTCTTCTATTGAATTTCCATTTAAGTCTAACCTTCTTTTGTGAATGTTATGATCCATTTGAAGGTGTTGTTCACCAGAAGAATCCATAGCATCCAAAACTAAATCTGTATTAAAAAGTAGATATTATTTACAATTAAAAAAGAACATTTTAATTTAACTTAAACTAGTTATTAGTAGAAGTAAAAAAGTAAGTAGTAGAAGAAACAACGGTTGGATTGTGTGCATGATAATATGCAGTGTAAAGGGGTGAATAAAGATTTAGCTTCTGACAAGAATGCAGGGGGAAAACTGACATACTGCGCCGACCCCAAATAGATTGGGAAACGGGCAGCACAATGATGACTTTTTATTAGTATCTAATTTTAAAAATTTTGCCAAAAAAAATTTTCTGTATATTTTTTTGTTAAATACCACAGTCAAGTTCAGTAACAGTTGACAGTGGTGAATTTTGTGTAGTCAAGTGCTCGTGTACTACGAGCTAAACAACGTTTTGTTACTTACAGCTACATGATATACTGGGCACAATAATATCGAAATTAATTCGTAGCTTATGGCCTCTTGATGTATCGACAAATAACTCTTCTGATATATTGGGAGACATATAGGTGTATAATTCTGATAAAATTAATAAAGTCATTATAAATACGCCGGTTACAGTAACTGAAACAAATAAGAAAAGTTAAAACGTGTTCATGTTTGGGTAATATTACTAACAAAAAAATGTACTTGTAGCTCCAGTTGCAGTTTTTACTTTAAAATCTTCTAAAGTCTTTGCATATGCATCAAACTGTTTGAATTTACTTATAAGCTGTGAAGACATTATTTCTTTAGTTTATTGAACAATTCGTCATAAAATTGTTATAAAAAGTATTTGAGACTATTGACAGTTAAACACACGTCACAATAATGTAAATTTGACAGATAGATGTTGTCCATTCATTTTACTTTATGATTATTTGTGGTAACTTACTCTCTGCTTCCTTGGCGCAGCGGCCCAAAATGAGTCATGGCATCCGATACAAGAGATTTGGAGGTCGCGAAGGTCGTGCTTTACAGCATCCTTCCAGCGGTATCTCGGTCGACCAACGGGTTAGTCATCGAGAATCGGAGAATATGAGAAATCGGAGCACCGATAGCCCACTGTTGTGGTTGGTATTAAGATGTAAATAAATAATTTTACTAAACTTACTCAATTATATCTCTTGGCTCAAAGCTGTTGTATATCTTCTTTCTTACAGAACGAGTGGATATCATTACGCAAAAAAAAACTCTTTTATAACAACGCATAGTTAAGAATGAGGGATGCATTCATGATTTTTCCATTCTAAATTGTTTTTTCTTTAATATTATTGTTGCGCTGTATAGTAAGAACTAAATATACTTCCCTGATCAATTTTAACTCTATATGTATTTATATCCAGATATGCGTATTTAGGATAACATTTGCTGATTAATTAATTTATTTAATACTCTTCATTGTACATGCACATGAATCAGAAAAAAACATAGATATAAAAAGATAAATACAGTACCTTAGAAAGAAGTAAAATGATCACCATTACGCTTTACCTTATTTTTACTATCCCAGAGAGCTTCTTATCCACAAGAACCGCCTCGGTTGGCGTCTCTGCGATTTGTGAGGGGCCCCGGTAACTTTGTTAGGAACAAATCGCGCCGCCCCTTGCGCTGTGCTATTATGATTGTCGCGTAATACGCGATTTTCCGACATGAGGTTAGTGTCATTAAACGTTTTAGACCTCTTTGGTCACCGTTGCAATATTTTCCGTGTTTTGTTTTTTATGAAACATAATTATGTCAGATGGAAAAAAGATGCGGACGATGCGATATTCGGGAGTAAAACGTAATGCTTTTGATAAGCGTGTGTTGGCGTATAGAGTGCGCGCATGTGGTGGAAAATGGTGTTGAAACCATGTAAGAGAGTGACGCTGTAACCGATTGGTGAA
>DWHU01002226.1:0-10394 GCA_018247975.1 Parides photinus
CGCGCGGACACACTGGAGATTTCCATGACGCTGTCTGTGAGAGCCTTGTTGACAAGGAACCCTACACCACCTTGAGAGACACACATGCGGAGATACTTTTGTAAATACTTAGCACCTTAATTATTTGTGTTCTTAGTAATAATACTATTTGTCCAGGCTTTTTGTGTTTAACGAACATTTTTAAACTGCCTATTGGAACGTAATTATTTATTAATTGTTATTTTCCTTCACGTTCTCAAATAATGTCGTCTAATGAAGTAAATATATAGGGAGAATTCAAAATTCTCAGTAACTTTAATTAAATACTTCACATGCTCTGCGATCGCCCACACAGCTTTTGTGGCATAGCCGCCGGGCATCGAAATTGTGTCAGTTAATCTGTCCTGTTCAGAAAGCTATACTAATGACAACGTTAACCGTAATACATAACCCTTTCAAAATCATGTTTTCTGGAATTTTTTGTATTTGTAATGATACAAGCTTAATGCTCAAACATTGGCAAGATTGTAATATAATTACAGAAACATATAAGTATACATACCTCGTACTACTTTAACTCCTATTTCCGTCGCCAAATAATAGTATGCAAATATTAATGTATAGCGATTTGCTGGGGTAACTTGTATGACTGGCCGATTAGCTCAGTTGTTAGTGTACCTGACTACTGAGTAAGAGGTCGTGGTTTCGGTTCCCGCCACGAACAATATTTGTTTTGTGTCTGGGTGTTCTCTATATATGATATGTATGAATTAATAAAAAAAAATGTTTAAGTAGTCTATCAGCTGTCTAGTACCCATAACACAAACGAGTATACTCTGCTTACTTTGGGACTGGATTGGTGTTGTGTAAATTGTCCAAAGATATTTATTTATTTATATTTTATAACTAGTGAAATTACTGGGTAAAGAGACTTGACATCTTATGCCTCAAGTCGACGAGCAGAGTGTAGTCGTGTGCCATTCAAACTAGTACCACATTTTTTAAGCAGGTAAATCATTTACCATCAAATGTACGTACTACTCGTCCCGTCGAATCCTAAGCTAATAATAATAGTATTAATAAGGCTTCTACTTATTCTAAAAGGCAAATAATTAGGTATTTTTCTAAGTGACTAAAGAGACGCAGCTTTCCCTGTTAATGTTACTGCATAGCAACATTCGGTACTACTCACTATCACAGAGTAAATCTCCTAGGTGGCAATCCTATATTATGTAAAAAAAAGTTTAACTTTTTATTTGCTTGTTCAAAATTTCTTTAGAAATATATAAAAGTATTGGAAAAATATTTAATGAACTTAAATCTTGCCTTCCCTCTCAAATTGTTCGTTATAATGTAACTATACTTCTGACCTCTATTTGCGCTCGTTAGTCGATTTAACTTAGGCGATTCAATCAGTGAAAAGAAATCAGCAATATAATATAATTAATATAGTTATTGGTAAAAATTTATAAAATAGCGAATATTATGTAGTTTACAGACTTTGTTGTTTTCCCGTATTAAGGGCTAAGCTTCTGAAATTATTGAAATAACTAAACTCTCTATCTTAAATCTCAAGGTTATGAGCAAAATGTGGGGCTGATTAAGTACAAGTATGTCATCCCAAATAGCGCGGATATTAAGGACAGATATTACTTACCATTAGATAAACGTCTTGCATATCTTGTCGCTTCGTAGGAAAGAAAAATAATAATTACAATACGTATCTTTATGTCTTTAAATAAAAAACAATGATAATTTAGTAATTGTAATCACTCGCCTAGCATCTTATATATAGATATTTTAAGCTGTAGAACAAATTAAAATAATGTAACACCTCTCTTTGCCTTTTTCTTCTTGTTAGATTTACTCAATATTCTATAGTTAACTCGTGAAATACAGTAGAATCAAATGTGCATTTTTTAAAACTGGTTAATAACACCACATATTCTATAATAATATCCGTCAAGCATAGCGTACAGCATTAATGCATTTACACGTTTTCCGCATGTTTCCGGCACGTCGTAACTTTACCTTGTTAAAATTATCCTTAAATTGCTTGTTAAGAATGCCGTACTTGTTACTCGATTATGTATATTTTTTGATAAAAGCTTTACTTTATTAAAAGTATATTTTTAAATTAGTTTTGTATGAGCGATGTGATAAATTTTACTATAACATGTATTTGTTGAAATAGCCACATTTACTATCCTATCAAACTTAATACGACACTTACTTGATAAAATTTTTAAACACTTGTATTTCTTTACAATAATTGTATAAAAATAATCTATACGTGATTTATTAAGTAATTAAGTACGTGTTAAAGTTAAAATAATTAACAAATAAACTTGATGTGAATATATATTTACAAGTGATTTAAAAAACATGAATGTTAAAAAAATACATTGCCTATTGCTATGTTTTTAGAATATGGAATCAAATTATATAATTATATTAAGAAATGTATATAAAAACGCAGAGAGGACACGGATGTAATTAACAAAGTTTTATGTATGAATGTGTTTGGTTGGAGAGGAAGAGGAAGACCGAAAAAAGGATGGATGGATTGTGTGAGATATGATATACAGTGTAAGGGGATGAATGGTGAGTTAGCGTTTGACAGGAATGCATGGAGAAGACTGACATACTGCGCCGACTCCAAATAAATTGGGAAATGGGCAGAATAATGCCAGGCATATCGGACCAGACGTCTCTAGACAGATCAACGAAATGTTATACTTTATGATAATGATCCATCACTGTATAAAATGGTAATTCTGATATTGAGCAATACATTTAGGTATGCGTATCATGCAATCGTTCCGGATGTTCCGCCATCACGGACTCAAAGATATTCGATAGAGTTTTGCTTCGGAAGCGGCGGTGCATGAAACGTCGAATCTATTCCATGAATCTTCGCACGGTTTGATAACGCTTGAACAACTATCTATGAAAGGGATTAAAATTTGAAGTGATACAGTTTGTAACACGCAAATTGGTTATAAAATTTAGAAATAATAATTATAATAAACTGGGGCTAACACTAGAAGCAATGGTATCATTTCCTTTGTTTACTGTTGGGTTTGGCGCAGAATGTCAGTCTTCATGTGTACTAGACAATACTTGCAAAGCTTTTGGCAATGATTTTTACAGCTAGCCGCCTGCCTGACGCTAACCCTACTTGAGACAGAAAAAGCCATTGGCCAGGCCAGAACCTGCGACCTCCGAATCGAAGGCCGGGGTCCCTAAATAATTACAACATGATTAGATATATGTTTAATTTATACACATACGTAGCATAAAGAAATAATACATTTAAATACATTCATACAAGTACACAGATATCTATACATATACAAAAATATACATAATACATACACAATTTAAAATAAATGCATAACATTATTTTACTTTACAGTATCTAATATGCGATTTGAACCTTCCCGTAAAAGTTTTTCAGTTAGAGCTTTCCTAATATCATCGCGCAAGGATTTCCAGAGTTGTGCTACCTGGACTGTACTGTCTGACTGTAAACGCATTACAGACAAAGCCAGTGAAGTGTTGAGGAATACTACTTGTTAAATTAATAACTGAACGGACTTCCCCGTCATGGGTTAAAGAAAGGGATTGGATATTTTCTTTAAGATATAAAGGAGCCGCCGGATTATTCAAAATAGAGAAGAGGACAAATAATATTCTACTATATATTGTAATATCTGGCGTATGAAGGCAATTGAATTCATTTTGAAAAATTTACTCGTTAAATATGTTATCATTGACAAATTAGTTTACGTATTAACAAAAAAAACCTAATCGCTGTAAACCGAAAGGCCAATATTCATACAACGCAAAATTTGCTAACACATTTATGACAACAGTGTACGAGTTTGTGTATTTGATAATGAAAATACTTTTATGAAAATGTCTGCTTTTTATGTAATAAGAGAATTGTTTTTAAAACTTTAGGGCGTTACATGTTGGGCAGTACCTTCAAAAATTAAAATGTCACATACACGTCTCAAACAACATATATCTTTTGTAAAAACATACATGGATTTCTAATACACGGTAATATTGTACAGTATAACTGTACTGACTATTGTACAATAGCTATTATAATTATAATCAATTGTACTACATTATTTGACAGGAATTTCATGCAACTATGGCCTTTGAGGTTACATAATCACAGGCCTCTATCACAAATGCTATGAAGGTAATGAGGGAGCAAGAGATTGGAAACGAATGATGGTATATAACACCTTAATATTAAATAGATGAACAAACCTTCGATAATGAAGATTAATATAATAATTACTATTTATCCTTTTTAACTACTATGATTCATACCTTTATTAAATCATAGTGACCGCTGATGTTATAAAACTTGTACTGTTAAGTTAAATTGATGATGAATTCACTAAAAAAATTAGTAAATATAAAGAAATGGTCCATGCAAAATAAGTTAGTGGTGCATTTTAGTTTCAAACGGTATTCCCACGTGGCAATAATACTAATGTGCCACCCAGTTTCCGCTTAATATTTCTAGAATAAAGGAACGCTATAATCGTTGTATTCTGAAACTCTCTGCTTTCATTCCATATACTCAGCTACCCACGGAGAGTTGTCGACGTCCCCGAGGGCGAGGAGGAGCCTCGCTATTCCTCCCAACTAGAAATATAACACAGGTTCAAAGCCTTAACACACACTTCAAAGTATTATAATAAATAGATTCCATAGATATGATTTACATCTATAATAAATATAAAAGATGTAAATCATATCTATGGTAATTTTTACAGTTTTGAAAAAGTACAATGAATATCTTTGTCCCAATGATATCATATATGAAATTATTTATTGCGGCTAACCTTACAATTAATAGTCAAAGTTGTTTAGTTAGTTTTAGTTTTAATACTTAAAAATATATGAAAAGAATAACTCCTGAAAAAATATAAATGATATGTTTTTAATGTACCTGTTTATGAAATTAATAGTTGATAATTTAAGTTTCTTTAATAAGTATCCTCTTTCCTCTTCTTGTATATCCTTGTTACTATATTCTATGCTTATTATTATTAGATAGCACGTTACATATGGCAATTCTAGTACTATTTAATTGTGAAAGTATAATACATATTCATTTAATCTATTAGTTGGATTGAAACTTGATAATATTACTGAAGATTAGATGCTAAATTCAACATCCCATCCACTAAGATCTTCAATAAATTACGTATTCCACTTGTACGTATTACCTATATGCAGCAAGTAGAAATGTACATATGCATAGATTATATAGTGTATTATATTTATTTAGTTATTCCTTAGAGTATAGCTTATATCACTACTTTATAAATGTAAACTCTGTTTTCAGAATAGTACTTAATCATTTTATATTACTAAAGTAATTTTGCAACGCAGTGGGGCATAGTGAACAGAATTGTGTATATTTTAAAAATGTAATTAATCAATTTATTGATAACTTCAGTTATTGGAAAACATTTTGTTTGTTTGTGAATTATTTGTGCAGTAAAACTCATATCACTCTGCTGTTTCATTGTAACGTTACATCTATAAGTACTCAGTTGTGGATGTTCTGTAAATAATTTAATTATCTGTATTGAAAAACATTCGGTCTTCACTTTACTAACAATATAGTACAGAGATTTAAAGAAATCACTGTTTCGTAATGTTTAATATTAATATGGCACACATTCTTAAAACCTTTCTTCATCATAAAAAAGGATTACAGCTATTCTATAATTTTAAATCGGAATAAGATTAGTATATATATCACAAAGATTTCTAAAAACATACATTAAAAAAAATTGCTATTATCCTTAGCAGTAAAACAAACTACCTTTATCTTAATTTATTACTTCAAAGTAAAACAAATTACTGCTAAACATAACAAAGGCAAGACCAACATTTATGATTTATTTTCTTTTAAGTTAAGTAAACACAAGTAAATAAACTCTTGATCCTTACATTTGAAATATAATAGGATTATTTAATAACAATAATTTTGCAAATAGTATCCACGATACAAACATTTCAAATATAACTTATTTACATTGTTAAAATATTTGAAGTATCGGATCCTCAGTGTTCTAAATTCCACTCATTATCAATTTAACGTTATTTAAGATATTCCCTTTGATAAAAATAATATATCTATCAGTTGTGATATCGGAATCTTTTTTACTACCGATAGGTAATTTTATAAACATACTCTGCTTCTAGGCGGAAGTCAGGATCATGTGGGATTCCTACCCACTAAAAACCTAGGTGCCTACCTAGACGATCTGTGGCAACAGAGACCTACCACCTCCTTACCCTAGTCCTATTCTTAATAGCCCGAGACTACAAACAGATCTGGGACTGAACCTATGCTAACTTTATTAACTGTGAACTTTTACATAGATTAATCTTTAAAAAAAGTAGTTTTAAATAGATATACTTTCATAGATATTTACACCATCTAATTGTAGTTTTAATTTTAAAAGAAATTAATCAGATTTTTATTTATATATTCAACAACATTTATAGACAAATGTATGGATTTATTTGTCTATGATTGTTTATACTGTTCATAAGTAGACATAAATAAAAAGATGCTGCAACATTTGTGAAGAAAGCTAAATCGTATAAATGTTGAACTTAAGTTAATAATGGTCCATATTCATAATATAATAACCTGTGTTAATTATTTCGAAAGATTATTTATTGGTTGTGCACCGACCGAACTAAACGATCACAATGTAATCTGCATTAAGTACAGAAGTAAAGCGGCTAAGCTTAATTGCAAAATGAGAGCAAGCCTCTTTAGTAAATAAATTGTTAGTAACTATCTAAAAACTATATAATGAGAGAGGTTTAGATAATCCGCTGAAAATACCGCTTTCTAATAGTATATGTAATCTTAATACTATAGATAATAATACCGAAACTATAGTTTTAATTAATGGGGTAAGAATTTTAGAAAATTATGTTTTGTCAGTTTTGTTAGAGATAGTATAGTATTTAAATGACAAATAACTATAACGACGTTAAAAAGTCTAGTTTATCTCCTTAGTGTTTGTGCTGTCTTTTATACTTCTATCAATCCCGGACAACGCTTTCCTTTAAATCGTATTTAAACTTGTTAATACAGGTATTACGATAGGGGAATAAGTACCGATATTTAGTACCCCGGTATTGTAATCTCTTCTTATTTAGAAAATATTGTATAATCATTGAACTGGTAATTTTGTCCTCCTTTGAATAACTCTAAAAAGCATCTTGCGTTCTTACCCATAATATGATTGTCTAAAAGTTTTTCACATTAATTTTTTTTTCTCAAAAGATAATAAACCCAAGTAATAATTCATGTAGTAAACAAACATAAGTGAAACGGCTTAAATAACTACCATTCCCTCTGGATTAAATAGATATAGTATATTACGCTCGGTCATAATGGACGCAAGCATTATTAAATCAGAATCCTATATTAAGATTAAAGCACTCCAGTGTTTAATGACTACTACCATTCAAATTAATCCGATATCTATCTTCTATACTATTATGTTTAAAATAAACGTTTTAATATGAAACTCCTATCGACGTGTAATTTTTTTTCTAAGGTGGCTTGGAGTTTCAACATCGCTACTCTGTTCATGGCGTTCCGTAATAAACGGCTAAAAAGTTTAATTTCCTGTCTTCAGAGGATACAAGTTAAGTAATAAAAAAGAATTTTAACATTCATTTATTACATTTACTAAATGAATGCTTAGAATAATGAATGAATTGGAAATTATGAAGTGTTTTTTGATTGACAAATGACGAGTCAAAAGTGAGCCCTGACCATAACAACGTTGTGTTACTCTTGATGTTATCCACTACACCAAATTTGTCTTGAAACATATGTTGTCTCGTTATCTAGGTAATTTCACTAGCTACAATGCTCTTCAAACTGAATTACATTAATCTTTGCCCACTGCTTCTAGGTGGTGGTGGTGGGAAGCAAATCGTTCCACAGCGACAAAGACTTAAGAGTAGTAAATTTTTAACATTATATTGTGTATTTGTATAAATTACATATTGATTTGCATAAAAAATTAGTAAAAGAGTTAAACTTGTAGCAGGCAGTAGTTAAAAAGAAAAAAGTTATTACGTGACAGATTTAAAGATACAGAGTTTCACAATTTTATTACAATCGAAGAATAAGCTTTCTCCTTTATGTTCCCGTTTCGTAATTGAATTCCGTTGAACTCAGTAAGCTTTATGGCGGTGTTGAGATTTTTATTGTAATCTTCTATTTATTATACCCTTAGATTTGTTACATAAATTCATTTGGGTCTAGGAGTTTAACTTTTTTCGACTTAATACCACTTTAAATTAACCTTTATGTACCTTGGATCAAATAAAAAAACGTTGAAATTAATAAACGTTACTGAACAAAATAAATGTTGGAGAAGCTTGAGAATATAAGACGCAATACATAAAAATAAAGAAAGTGTTTTTAAAAGTATTAAAAAAAAGCTGGTTTACATAATAATTCTTTTTTAACGAGCCCAACCCCACTTTTATATAAATAATTACTAACAAATAATTTAATAAATTAAATATTTTCCTACGAAAAACGTTGACTTCGTGGCTATTATCTGAAAGAAATTCTACTTAATATTTCAGATTGAATATAGCACGGCTTAACTAGATGTTAATAGACTCTCTTAGCATTAAATCAATTGGCAGGTTTAAACTACTTTGATTTAAGCGTAGTTTAGTATATTTCGTTTATTTAAATAAATAACACCATTTTCACTCACATTAACAACCATTTAACGATTGTAAATTACTTTTAAAAGTATAAACGTTAACGTTTGTGCCATAAATTAGCAAATATAAATTATGAAGTTAGTTTACAATTCCTTAAGAAACTTCACCTTCACGATGACAATAATTTTACTTCTTAATTTGTAAGGAAGCTTAAAGTTTTCTTGTATAACTTTAAGAGTGACCTCGTTTATGAAATAAATTTAAAATATTTTTTTATTTCTATAGTTACATGTAATAATAGTATACTAAAATTTATTATATTTATGAGACTTTCTAAGTTTACGACCGTGCTCACCTAGTTGCAAGTTTAAATCACAAGTAAATCTAATTGTTTTTCTGATTCTGTCTTAGTAAGCTTCTTCCTTAGTTTTCTAAATGTTTTTCGTTAAACCTTAATGAAAATTAGGGCATTTTTTGATTATCTTGTACTAAGCATTATGTTTTACTACTCCTACAGCATTTAATCAAACCCATGATAGATTTATTTGTTAACTTGAAGAGGAGTAAATCAATTAAATTTTATGAAATAAGTTAATGTTTAGAGACTTGTTCTGTTTCACGACTTGTGATTTACACTTTAAATGAGTTTACTTAGAACTTAATTACATTGCGTACTGAAACGTAGAAACCAATCACCTTCCATTTATTGAACCAGACATGACAAATATATGCTGATCGTGGATAACTTGTTCATATTCGTATAATAATATTTACGTTTACGTTTCAACAGTATTTCAGCTCCTTTATTTCGTAATTATTGTTAGGATATGAATATTGTTACAGAGAAAAACATTAAACAGATTCATCTACATAGCTATAATCGTTATGGTCATTTATAATTAACTAAAATATTCTGAAAATAACCAGATTTTAAAAGAGATTTAGTTTATAAAACTAAATACTGAAATAAGAGACTTTAATTATACTTACTTCTTTATGAAAAATGAAACTGAGAAAAATAGCGAGGCAGGTGCCCATCGTGTAAACCTTCTCTATTCGATACATAATATTGTAGAAATAAGTATGTAATAAATGTACATATAAAGCTCCATGATATACTAGATATCGTATGTAGAGGAACAAGGTAGAATAATTACAAAGAAAAAAGACACTAAGTACTTAGCAATGTAGTGGCTGCATAATAAATGCGTACATTTCCTTTCGCAGTAAAGATTTCATTCAGTCTTAAACGTTGATCTTCTCTTCTGCTTCTTGAACAAGAGAATCACATCAGGATTATGTATTTATCAGGATTATTAACTACTCATTAAGACGATGTTTGAAATGGCTGAAACTGACAAAATTTGTATACTTGTTATAACTCATAATTTCTAGAAGATTGAACCTCATCTTGTATTTATTGAAAGATATAAATAACTCCAAACCTTAGTCGAGTCGGCGAACAAAAGTGTGCAAATTTTATCGTTTCCTAAGGATAATTACTAACACTATATAAAACAAACATAGATTAACACAATAAGTATGACAAGAACGAAGTTGTAAAATAATAATTTATTTAAATTTTCACTTGGTTATTTAAGTTTTAACATTTTTAAACTCCAACAATCCTTTTGTCGATTTTGGCGATAGACTTT
>DWHU01002227.1:0-10392 GCA_018247975.1 Parides photinus
ACAATTATTCAACATGTCATATTCGTTTCCTCTGTGTAAAAATACATGCTCATACTGATTTTGATGACTATCGGTTGAACGGGGAAGAAGTTGCTACTCTGCAGCGCGACCTGGTGGCGAGTGGCATTAATGAACATATTGTACAAACCTTCTCCGTGGAAAAATACATATATATACCAATTTTCATAATAATCGGTCCAGTAGTTTCTGAGTTCATCGATGACATACAGACGAACATTAATTTTTATATAGATAGATTGGCAAAAGCGTAACCTTTTGTCGCGTCTTAAATATCAAAGACTTTCATTAATTGACTATGATTATTATTATTTTATTAATTTACATTATTCTTATTGTGCACAAGAACAATAACGTTCAAGTAATAACTACTTTATCATGATCTATAGAAGAATTTACAAGTTTCCCTTTCACAGGCACTTGGCGTCTGAACTATAATATAAGGGTAGCTAGAAGGGGAGCCACGTATTAAATATTTCCTACACCACAATATACAATGAAA
Organism: Parides photinus; assembly: GCA_018247975.1. Classification (NCBI taxonomy): domain Eukaryota; kingdom Metazoa; phylum Arthropoda; class Insecta; order Lepidoptera; family Papilionidae; genus Parides; species Parides photinus. The sequence continues at coordinate 521 of DWHU01002227.1, forward strand.
GCCAAATATCTGGAATAGCTTTTAAAAATTAACATTCTCGTTGATTTCATCACAATATAATGGTCACAAAATCTGGTTGTTAATGGTTGATAAAATATAGGACGAACTGTTGCTAGGACTTTTTGGCGACCAATCAAACATTACAAAGGAATACTATAGGCATAATCATTAAAGAACTTAAACTTCATTAAATCTTTTAATTTACTTGGTTTTATAATTTTAACATAATGTTTTTTTTTTTAAACTTTCGTTCAAACAAACTTTTTTAAAAACCATATAATATTCTGACTCAAGTTCTGAATATTTAACATACGTTTGTAGGTTGATTTATTGTTGATTTCATATATTTCGGTTTTAATTTTTTACTTTAATTTAGGGCATGTTGTGTGAGTACATTTTTATGTAACTTTATATGTTTATGTAATAGTTAATATTGATGGTAATTCTTAACAATTTAAATAAAATGCATAAAAAACTTAAAAAAAAATAGGAGTGTTCTTTCGTTGATAGACAACAGTAGCCAGACGAAAATTGACTATAATTTTTCAAAAAAGGCTAACGCTTTCGACATCAAAACAGTAATTTCGTTATTGCCTGTTATAAACGTCACGGAACAGACAGAGCGCCCAGTACAGTTCAGTTTCTTCTTTTTTATGGTCCTATATACCCTAGGTGGGTACGAAGGCATCTACAGTGCTTTGGCATTCCGTTCTTTCCAGGGTTGCTTGGGACCCAGGTTTATTCTTGAGCGTACAGTTCAGTTTAGATCGTATCATATCCACAATCATTAAAACAGTTTTTTTCTATATAAAATTATTCAAATTAAATCGTATACGTAATGTTCGTAAATCTATAATTACTACATAAAGGTAGTGAGTTGTGATTTATAATGTACTACCTACTTACATCTTAAATGATTACCTACGAGTTACTTGACAGCAATCGGTCCCCTATCTGAAAACCAGATACGAGATGACCTCCGACGATTGGATGCTGTACAGCAGCCCGTTACGCCCACCGCTCGAGATCGACCAATGGGATATCGCCATATTAAATACACAACATTATATACGTTCTACACTAATAACAAGTATTAACAGGGCGTAATATAATATTATACACTCAAAAATTATTTAACTGTTAAATTAATATGCATATTGATAATGTTACATACATTTACACGATTTTAGTATTAAAGGTGGTTGTTCAGAGAATCTTTTTGTAGAATAATAAAAATGATGTTTCTTTCGGTTATTTTCATTTATTTAAACTAATTGTTGTAATATTGGATAAATGTTGGATATCTACTAAGAAAAAGGACTAAAGAAACAATGTCATAGTGCTGTCCTCTGTTATTATTTATTGTAATTATGTACAAGTAAAAGTTAATGCTACTCTACAATAGATGGCGCAGAAAAATATTTTTCGTATTTTGTAAACATTTAATACAAATTAGCAGATTTGAATACCTGTATATTAAAAATCGATATTAATGAATATAAAAACAGTTATTGTTAAACAATATATTTTATTTCAGTTTTACACATCGTATAATTTTTTTTTATTAACATGTGATATAAAATTATTAAAGAATGTTTAACTGATTGCTTTCTTAACGAAACGTTTTCATAGTTTCAATATTACACCGTTGAGGTGTATAAATGTTGAATATATCGCTTTGTGAATTTATGTTATGAAATACATTTTAAGTATAATCTAAACATGAGTATATATCACTGGAAACTAGGAGATATTGCTCTCGCAAAAATTACGAAAAAAATACATGAAAAAGTACAAGTAGTTAAAGACGAAAAAGGATTATTTTACGACGATAAAGGTTTTTCTTTAAATAACATTTAATATTATTATTATCCATAACCAGTTCATCGAAGTAGCACACCTATTATTTTGTTACATTTTTTATAGAAAAAGTACGTATAATTAAAAGTAGAAATATTATCTTATGCAAAAATTCTTAAATATTTTCTTTAATTACATTGATGTTCTAAACCCACTAATCGATGTAATTCATTAATTCATGTTTTTTTCTTATTGTGAACTTATACAACATTTTATCCAGCTTTCTTATTTCTTATGCATTCAAATTATTTAATGCATAAGGATATGCAAAAATCATGTACAAAAAAATTATATGTAATAATTATGCAAAGAAATTCTCATAAATTATATGTTATAATTAGATTCCATTTAAACATGTAGTTGTGTTGCAATTCTAATATTTATTCAGCATATGTTGTGATATAGTAAATACATGAATCCTCTACTGATCCTTTATAGGCCACATCTGTGCTGACTAGACCTGAGGACTGGGACTATTAAATGAAATATTTTTTTTTATCATCCTCATAAGATACTCAATATAAAGAAAGCTAGTTAAATCTCAGTAGAAAGTAGTCTTTGTAGCAGTAAAGTAATAATAGTGTAATAATTAATATTTTGTTCAAATAATTTATAATTTCAGTTTTAGGTATATCACCAGATGAAAATGGTGGCATCAATGTGATAAAACAACTTTGCTATTATGTAGAAGTCATTAGATCCAAAAATAAATTGTGGTTACCATACACAAGTCTTCGCTTGGCCGAAAGATCAAGGCCGTTTTATGGCCCAGCTGATAAATTACCTATAGCTGTAAAGCCTCCATCTGTGCCTCGCAAGGTTAATAAAATCATTTGAATTTTAAATTAAGACTTGAAATTTAGTGGAACATTTATATTTTTTATCTGTTTAACTGATACTTTACCATCCAGAGTATTTTTTAAAATTATTACTTTATTAACTGCAACTAATTAAATGTAAAATATGGACATTTTATTTAAAAATAACACCAGAAGTAAGAAATATGCTAGGGTTTAATGTTACCATTAAAGCTCTTTTAGTTTTTTTAAATCCTTTTTTTAAAAAGATAATTAATCCTTATTTGTTTTGGAAATCAACTTGTTACAGAGAAAGATCAAAGAAGACCACACATTACCCTTAAGTGTCAAACCGTCTAAATCTAAAGAACCTGATTTCAATACTGCCTACGATGTAACTCATACACCATTAAAGCAAGGGAAATATGACAACGCCTTTAAAGAATTTATAAGAAGGGGCAAGGAAAAGATTTTCGATGAATATTATTCACAATTACTGGAGAATAAAGAAAACGAGGACTCTCTTTACTATGTACAAAATGTCAATGCAAGCACTGAAGACAAATTTGAGATGATCATAAAGAATTCAGTGAGCGAAAAGGAAATAGAGAACTACCTTCATCAATGTTGGAGATATAATTTTGTTCATAAACAATCTGATAACAGTGATTCGAATGAGAAAATTGTTAGTACTCTTTGAAAGTTTTTAGACATTACCTATATATATATATAGTAGAAAAAAAATTAAGAATCAAATTTAGATTTTATGTCCATTTGTTTTTGAAAGAATATAATCCTGATACTATTTAGAACCTGGAAGAATTTTATTGTTTTTGTTCATTTCAGAAGCCTCAGGTAGCGATTAAAGATCAAGTAACTATACACACCAGCTGGTGTTTAGTATGTGGCAAAGGGGAACGGCTCCGTGAATGTCCTAAATGTCCATCCTCTTTTCATCTACCATGCCGGAGGGAATGGCTGGTTTCTATTATTCGTAAGTATTGTCAACAATTAAACCTATTTGATATACTGTTGTCCTATATTATTCTTTCGTCAGGGTTCCATGTTTGGCATTCAAGTTGGCCAGAGCTATATATTGGAAAACATTTACAGAGCAAAGTTTTCTTTTCCTCTCGTTTTTTGTTTTTTCTCCCTCTTGTTTTTTGATTAATTTTAATACCATTCGTTACTTTCTGCAGACCGAAAAAATCCACCAAAAAAATCTCAAAATCGGATAACATTCGTTGAAAAAATTTTATCCAGCACACGCACGATATGTTCTGTGGAGAAGGAAAAAGAAAATATTGAATTATGCCCAAGTTGCATGTGGGGCCCGCGGGTCGGGTGAGAAATGAATAAACTTGATTTGATATAATTACATGAAATGTTTTCGGTCACAATCCATTTATTAAAAAAAAAATGTGTTGTATTTTGGAAACGTGATTATTACCAGTGGGTTGTTTGGAAGGAATCACTTCTTTCCAATAAGCTGGTCTTATTGAACATTTCTTTTATCTCAATTTATTTCATGTACACTTAACTTGTGTCAAATAAAGATTATTATTATTCTTATACGTTCAATAATACAATACTGATATCGGTCACATTGATAACTTTTATTTTTTATCTTAGAACAAGCTACTGACTAGGGTAATAATAAAAAAAATTACCAGTGTTAACACCTTACAAAATGTGCCCATGAAAAAGCAAATTTCATTTCGCATGTCAAGACATAAGTATGCATTATGTCGTACACATTTTCTTTTACATAAAATATAAAACGGAAATTAAGTAATTGAATATATAAAATGCTGTCTGTCAGGTACGATGACGTGGTGTGGCACAAGTTGGGCTCGTGCCCGTGGTGGCCGGCGCGGGTCCTGACGCCGGGGTCGACACCTTCGTGTCTACTCACTCGAACCCACTCACATCACCAATGGCCTCTCAAGTACTATGGTACGGATTGTTCACTTTATTATAAGAACTTTCTAACCGTAATGATAAATCTCCTTTCATTTAGTTATTACTTAGCCATTATGAATAATAATGACATTCATACGCAAAGATAAATTATAGTTGTATAAACCCAAATTTAAACTGGCAAACGCATTTTATTACTAACTCCTAAATATACATTTAAAATGATTGTTTTTTTATTTAATTATTATTTTTTATTAAGTTTTTTTAACTAAGTTTTTTAATTAGTTTAGTTAATAGATATTTGTTGCAGATTTTAGTGCACCAATAGTCATTAATTTATTTAAAAAAAAAAACTTAAGTCTATGTACAATTTTGGGTTATAATATTACTAGACAAAAATGTCCAGGGCCCAGTACATTGACACTTGATGGCAATTACTGCTCTCTTGCCGTCTCCTGACATTGTGAAGGAAAGCAAAAGATCAGTTGATATGTTAGCAATTTAAAGATATTTGTTTTATTGTCATAGCCTTAAGACAACCAGCGAATTCATAAATCAAGCTGATAGGCTTGCACCCTGTACTTGCTGCAACAAAAGCCATTTACGACAATTACAAAAAATTTAAATCAAGATTATGTAGTAGTATTCTTAAGGCGGCAGGTACAATCTGGATTTATGTAATAAAATTAGCTATTCGCACAAAATTTAAACGAGCAGGTACAGAGAATCATTCGTGGGGCGACAGCTCGCGCATGTGTCTGTTCCTGCCCAGCCACACCTCCGCCCTGGACACAGCCCGGGACCAGACCCTGCAGCAAGCCGTGCTCGACGCCTGCGACGATTATATCTCAGTATATCTCACATAGTCACCTTGCATTTGTTATATATCGAAACTAATTACCAATAAGCGCGCTTTATTTGATCAACACAAATTTTCTCATTTTCTGTCTATATGAGAAATGCAAAAGGTTGAAATCGGTGCAGCCATGTCTATGGCATGAACGTGCCATGACGCATGTAAATTTGATACATGCATATCTAATAAAATCTTTGTTCAAAGTACTATTATCACTTACAATGTTAAACTACTTATTATATTATTATCGTAACACATCATCTTAGGTGTTCGATGTCTTATTTTTTTTTTACTATTTGCGCTAATAGAAAAAAATATAATTTCATATGCATGACTTTGAACGTTTTACTTAGTAGTATTAATATTTAATAAAATCACGTAAATTTTGTTAATAACCAATTTTTTTATCGGTAAAAGCAAAAAAAAATATGCGTTTGTTACCTAAGTTTTTAGATCGTAATATGGGTACTAATTTATTGTAGATATTTTAGTACAAACCCTACTACCTACCTTCCTAAGGCCTAAAGTTTATTGAGATCGTGAAAAGAACCATATTATTCTATTATTTTTAGGTAGCATGACATAAATTAGGTATTATTATGAATCGTTTAAAAACCGATCGATCACAGTATCAGAGCTACGTGACTGCTTTTTTTACGATATGATTAAATGATAGCGGTTAAGCAGATTAACAATATTTTTTCATCGTTTCGTTTTTATTTTGGACGGTAATTTATAATGCTTAATTGTTTTTAAAGAAATAGTCATAGTTTTGGTTATATTACACGTCATCAGATAAAACGAAGCTGAAATTTGTCGCGGTAAAATATATTCGTTTAGCTGGATGTAGTGTTAAAGAGTATAATAACTAATTTATTATAAAAAAACCAAAATCATAAATTATAAGATATAAAGTAATAAAATTTAATATTTGTTAAGTTAATTGTTATTTTTTTTTTGTATTGGATTATATTTCTGTTAAAAATTTTAATTATTCAACATTTTACCTCTATTATTGCATTATTCGCTTAAAATTTTTTAAGAATATTTTTTTGTTACATTGTTGATTTTCAATAAATATTATGTGATTTTATTTGTATTTTAATTAACACCTATGTTATATAGATTATTTGGTGATTATCACGAAGAATTTCTTTCTCAAGTCCAGCTGAGGACTTTTACCGGCTGATCATGTTCACGTTTTTCATTTATGAAAAAGGTGACAGGAGAGTTCTCTTCATATTAAAATTGTTTCGAACTCGTGAAAAACTTTTCATAGAAAGATCAAGCATTTTGTGATAGATGATTCATTTATAATAATTATGTGTATTGAAGACTAATATATTTATTTTTATATCCGACCTCAATACATAGCAAACGACTTAATGCATTCATGAGTAGTACTCACCATCAAGTGGACCTTACGGGACTATGGAGACTTCAAGAGAAAACTAAAGATATTTCAGTCATTTATACATATATTTGTTAAAAAATAATACTTCCATCTAGATTAACAATATCAACAAAAGCATCATTACATAACATTTCGGATGATGACGGCAGTTTGTACTTCGAAAAACAATTGTAACACGTTTGCACTAACTATACATCTGTACACAAAATAAATCAGGCTAAAAGTATTGTTAACATATATTAAAAATTAAAATATTCTTGTCTATTGAATTGCGTATTATAACGGTGCATTTTGTACGGATTACAAAAATATTTATAACAATGTTTTTTTATGAAATATTTATTCTAATCCTACGTTTGTCCTTTTGAACGATGTGAAATATAACAGTTACTTTTGCTTTGATATCTTTTTATGTGAAATGTTGTAAAACTAATGTTATATATATACATAGTGTACATGTTAAAATTATTCAATTATAAAAAAATATTGTTTATCAATTAATGAATATTTTCAAAATCTGATGACGATGATGATGAGTATGAAAATTATTTGAATTATTATACAATAAAAACAAACGTACCACTGAATCGCCATATTAGTGATAGTAAAAATAAAAAAAACCTGCAAATGATACATTTCCAAATTTTACAACAGAGAGAGTAAAATGTTTATTGTTTAATTTAACAACTATTTAGCATTACTAATATAAATATATTACACTAGTAGTTTAAAACGTGTTTTTATTTCTATATTAATAAACAAAAGCAGACATCACAGATTAAAAAAAGTACAAACAGTTTCAACCTGTTTTATTTTCTATATGTGATCTTAATCATTTATTATCTATAATATTCATTACCATTCTAGAAATAGCTCTTACGATTTTTTTATATTCAACGAAGCATTGAGCGAGCAATCTGTTTACCTGATTTTCTCTCATGACTTACTATTGACTAATTATGGTATACATAGCACTGTATTCATCAGCTTCGCTTTTTAGATGTCAAGTCTCGATACCGGTAATTAAACTAGATACGACATACTTCAAACCGGACCATAATACTTTTTCATATTTCTTTTTGTCAGCATAAATCAGACATCGCTGTGATAACTAGATAATAACATATATGATACGACATTAATATAACAATAAGTATTTAGTATTTACTATGACTTATATTAATAACCAGTCAATGAATCGATAGAAATATAGAAGGTTACTGTAAAATTGTCAACAATTTTTTTAACATTTAAACCAATATATGGTGTACAACTTAGTACTTTTTTATGCGGTTATTTTCCACTATAGTCATAGTAAATTGTATTTGTGCTTCAGGGGTAAACTACCTTTTTTGTCAAAAGGTCCAAAATTCATACTCATGAGTCTCTGAAATTGTATTCATATCACAAAAACATAAAATAATAAAAAAAATATAACGACGAAAACAAGCCACATACAATTTAAAAGCAGACGAATGGTTGGTCATCCCGGATTTACTTCTACAGAATACAATATTATGAGTTGTATAACTAACCTTGAAAGAGAAGTAATTCCACATCAGCTATAATTACGCAATATTAATAATACATTTTTAGTTGTTAAGATAATATCAGCTAACTTTTGATCTTAATGTATATTGGTGACAACGAGACTAATAATGTTGATAAGCACTGCTCTAGAATACTTCTTAGTGCCAAATGGGGTAAATAGTAATATGATAACTAGCCTGATACAATCTAAGAATTCTATCATAACCTAAAAATTTGGGTTTGAAATCTAGGGTTAGCCGCTACACCATAGAGGCTAGTATTAAAACGGAAGGCACTTAAAAGCTTATAACGAGTTCAGGCGTTTCAGAATTTCAACATATTCGTATCTATCAATGTTTTTTTTTTGATAACATGATTCCTTTTGTAAAAAGCCTATAAATATTTTATAATAATTACATAAATATTTTAGAGCAATGATAGTTCTAATTTGACCACACTCAATTCCTTTTGAAAAAAAGTGTAATACAAGTGGGGTAAAAAGATTACAAATTTATTTTAATTTTGTTTATAACCTCTTTAATAATGAACACTAAGACATTGTAAACTACTGTAACGCGTGACCAAAGTAAAACCATTTTGTTACCCAAATTATATATTTAATGACAAGTTCGTATAGGAAATATAATCAGCTGATTAAAGCAGTCACTATTAGGCGTATTTTAATACAAACGTTGTCTGGTTTTTCGTATTAATACTGTTATCAGTATCTATAATAAAAAAGTTCAGCGATAGTGTTTTAATTGATTTATTAATGTTATTTTTTACAGATCCATACAAATCTTTATTTTCATTCAAACTTCTCATACATTTTATCAGACAATTTAAACCAGTGTTTCCTAACCGTTTTCGTGCCATGCCCCACCTTGGCCTTTCTAAGAGTCTTCTCCCCCTTCCACCCCTCCTTCACAATTATATTACACATAATTTGTCATATAAAAAAAAATATCGTACACTTAAAAAAGCTATATAATTAAAAAAACTGTTTTTTTTTTAATTTGACAACGACGTCTTTGCATTTAAAAAATCCATAGCGAACAGGGCACAGCCATGTCGTGTTAATTCTGAAATTTCCCCCTCCATTGCCATTGCCCCTATGTGGGGCGTACGCCCCACGTCGGGAAGCACTGATTTAAACAGAACTTTATCAATATTATAAATTCAAATGAATTTCCGAGTTAAAACGTACAAAAAAATATTTATTAAAAATGTTTGAAAGTTTTAACAAAACACAATAAATCGGTCAATCAACATTGATAATTTTAATTAGAATCATTTATTTGTGAATGGTAAATGCGATGGTCGATGGACAGTGGTTGAGATTTATAAATGTACATTATTTTACATAGTATCACTTAAATATAAATTAATGATATAACATCCATACGCTATCACTATTCGCCGGGGCCGATGATCAGTGCACTCACCGCGAAGAACAGGAACACTATACCTCCGATAATTGTAACTGGAAAGACAG